>CAUYQV010026952.1:0-44732 GCA_963574575.1 Galagoides demidoff | reverse complement strand
TGCATTCTTTCCTGAGTGGGATCTGTAGCCTTCTTGTGTCTGATTTTGTGGCTGGGTCCCTGGTTTCACTTCACTAGTGTTTATTCTATTCATTAAGGTGATGCCAACCTGCAGTTACATGTGGACATTTTCTTCAGTATATTTTGAGAGTAAATAGAGATACTCATAAGTAATGATTTAGTTGTTTATCAAACAGTTTATTATGACAACATTTCTATTGGGGAGGGAAAAATAGGTATAAAATTTTTCATTCTTAAAAGTATATTCTAATTTTTTAGGATATATTAAATGTAAGATCACTTATGGACAATATGCTTGGTGAAGTTATGGAGTGAATTAGGGGTGAGCAGAAATAAAGGCATTTCTTCTGTTTCTCAATCTATAATATTTCATGATCATAGTTGGTAACTAGAATTCTACCCTTAGAAGAATATTAAACTACACTTTGATTGCAAAATATATTACATGATCTTTCTGCAGATAAGACTAGTTCTCATGACAAATAGGCTAAAGAAAATAAAATTCCTGTCCTTCAAATAGTTCCTACAACAGCTTATCATTACTCTTTTATAAAATGATGGAACGTGGTGTAGCCTATTATTCTCCAAAATTGGAGGGACCCTAATAATTCCAAATCTACATCTCTAGCTTCAAATCTTCATCTCCAGCCTTTGACCATTGGCAAAGCAGAGGCAATAATACCTCATCATGTAGCTGAAGAATCATAAGAAGTTACTTAGGTAAAGGATCTTTACGTAAATTGATCATCATTACTTAAATGTGAGGCAGTTCCAGCATTGACTTTGTAATCAGTATTGTTAGTTCACGGCCTGTCTTTGTGGAGGATGTATAAGGAATGGCAATCATTTTTGGATTTTCAGGATGGCAAGACAAAGCTCATAAATATTCTAGTGTTTTACATATTAGTGGTTTGGAAAGTGTTACACAAGTGGCCTGAGTGTTTTTCAGCATTAGTTTATTATACCATAAATTCCATCATTTTCAAATGTACACCCCATAAACTAGTAAGAACCCTAGTTTACATAGTACTATTTAAAGAATTGGTTCATTTTGAAAGTCATGGTTTTTAATCATGGGTATATAAGGAAGAGTACTCAGTGTTCTCCTTTTAAAAAAGATACAACCTGGGGAAAATTTTAAAAACAGCTTAGATTTGTCCGTCTTGTTGCCACTCATTACCTATGAATAGGACAAGTAGTTCCTTAATTGCTATGCTGCCAAAATGTCAGTGAGGAGTCCAGAGACACTGATTGATTAAACAGAATTAGGATACAAAGCAACTGACTTAACCATCCCATGACAATTAATTGAAGTATTCCTGTTATTTGGTGGCACAATACAAAACATGGAAACAAAGAACCAACTAGACTCCATCAACCATAAAGCAGTCCCATGGCAACTCAACACTTACACAGTCTACTCAACTCTACTGGTATATTTTTAATTTAACCATTAGTCAAAATCAAATGAGCCATGTTACCTCTGGGTGTGAGGAATGGAGTGCAGAGAGAGGGGACTGGGGTAGAAAGAAGAGTTAAAAAGAGACACCGGAAAAGGTCAGTCTAACACAAACACAAGTCTAACGAAGTGGTCAGAACCAAGGCTACTCCCTTAGCCCTGACTATTCTATTGACCAGCTATTGCCCCCAAACATCATGAGAATATGTAATGGGGCATCTCAGCAGTGTGACACCCTTAAAGATTTTCCTCTAAATGAGTTTTACTTTATCACCATGACAACCCACACCCCATACTAAGCAGGGGATAGTAATGAAAAATATGGGGAATTAAATCTGTTTTTCTGACTTCCCTTTTCACCTTGCTAATGAATGTTCATGATGGGGAGGTTTTATTTTGTGACTTCAGGAGCTCTTTATATACATGGGCCAAAATATACTTTAAACTCATCATCTGGGTCCAGGTAATCAGGACTTCTTGACACACAGCATGACAAAGCTATGTTGCCTGCATCACTTAATATCCAAACCAGGATTCTTTGTTAGGGAAAAGGGATGCTATTAATAAATATCCAGGACAATAGGTAAAGAAAGAACCATCTTGGGCTAAGTAGACATAAAGGTAAGATCCCAGGTAAGTCCTAACCAGCAAATAATGGCAGAAAATTCCCACTAGAACCTTCTAACACTACCCCTCTCATGAAAGGTCATCAATTAAATAAAGAGCACCTCATATGTTGCCCAGGGGGATGGATGACAAAAGGACATGGTCTGAAAGGGGCAAGTCGCTCTCATGTGTGTGAACATGCAGGGACATTATTTCATTTTCTCACAGGAAGAACATGATCTCCCAGACAGCTCCCCCTCATTCTACAGAAGAATCTTCCTTTTCAACTTTCTCTCTCTGTTTCTTTCTGAACCTCAGTCAGCTCAAAGACTTACAATGCGACATGATGGGCTCAGGCCTTGATCAAATTAATGAGTCGACCATCCAGGCAGAGCAAATAGATCAAATGGCCCTGGCCTGGACTCCAGTAATTCCAGTCACAAGATGATTTCCACCCACCAAACTACCAAGGCAAGTATCTCAAGAGGGTTACCTATTTTCTAATGTCTTGCTCAATACCCCACATCGCACATCAATCCAGCCTCAAGAAGGAGCAAGAAGGGCTCAAGACAAGAAACCAGTTTCTTCATGTGAACCTGATGTGACATTCACTAGCCTGAGGCAGTCAGCCTACTAAGACACTGCTTCATTTTGAACCCTTCAAAACAGGAGAATAAAAATAACAGAAGATGAAGTCAGACACTTCATCCTGCAGAGGCCATTGGGGGAAGACAAAAGGCCTGTAGGTCCAATTAGAAAGAACAGTGATGGGGGGGCTGAAAGAAAGGTAGAGAGGTGGGCTAAGAGCCTTAGAAAGGAAGGCTTTATCATTCCGATGATCCCCCAAGCATCCCACCTTTGGTGTGGAGTTGACTATGGCAGGATTTCACATAGACCCTAATATTTTTTTCTGGGACAATGCAGAAATCTATAAATATATCGAGTAAGAAATACTAGTTTTTGCATGTCATGCTAAAGAGATAAAACAAAGATTTTCATAAAAGGCTATAAGGCAGATTCTAGAAATAACAACTTTGTCAACCAATAATGCAAGTAGTTCCATTAAAAATAAGCCTCATTCAACCACTAATGAAGTCCATTTGGATGCCACAAAAAACCCTCTAAGCCTTGAAATGCACTGATTCAGAATTCCAGCAAATGGCCCACCACGGTGGTGACTTTTACCCTTGATTGCACTGGAGCAGTTCCACACCTTCACCTGCTCCAGCTGTCCCCCAACCTCAAAGGTAGAGTAACTCAGCAGATGGTAGAACATGACCCTCCCTGTCTGTATGCTGAAGGTTTCTAGATTTTCATAATGTAAGATTTCTAGATTTCTCATAATGAATAAGAAACTGATACTCAGAATTCAGTTCATCCATTTTACTTGCATCTTCAAATCATAACATCAATACCCATCAAAATAAGAAAAGATAACTTTCTTCACTCAATTCCTCATTCCACAAATAAAGAAGCCAATGGAAGTGTCAAGACTAGTCAAAGGTCAAATGTGTAGCCCAAGGATGAGCCAAGAGGTGTGCCATAAACCATAACCCCTTAACCCCTGCCCGTCTCTCTTCTTCCCACTCCCTCATTCCTCTACCCCCTACCTTGTATTAGATCATCTACTGCCCTCATATTAAAATTGAATACATTGGATTCTTGCTTCTCCATTCTTGTGATGCTTTACTAAAAAGAATGTGTTCTGACTCAATCAAAGTTAATACAAAAGGTACAAAGTCTCCATTTTTTTAATGGCTAAGTAGGATTCCATGGTATAAGATACCACAGCTTGTAAATCCATTCCTAGGTTGCTGGACATTTAAGTTTCCACATTTTAGCAATTGTCAATTGAGTTGTGACAAACAGTCTAGTGCAAATGTCTTTATAATAAAATTATTATTTTTTTCTTCTGGGTGGATCCCTAGTAATGAGATTGCAGGATCAAATGTCTTTGAGAAGTAGGAAAATTGCCTGAAACCATTTTTTATTGTTCCATGAAGGACCTAGAAGGAGCTGCAATGCCTTCTTGCCCCTGTTCTTTGATAGTGTACAGTCCACCCACTAAGGTGGCTTACTGGCACCCCTTCCTAGAACCTATGGATTGCCTGATCAAGAGACCTCTTTTTTTATAATTTAATGCTTACCTTTTTTTTTTCTTCTAAACAGCCTATTGCTATCAGTAAACACAATTTAAATATCAGTGCCTCGAGCCTGGAAAGGTTATGATTTTATTCATCATTTAGGGCTTCCCACTAGTAGGAAATGTATTCAGGAGACAACAAGGACAGATGAGTAAGAATCTCAAAGGGAAAAGAAACAAATAGTGCAATTAATGGGATCTGAAACCAAAATAAGGAAAATCTACTTAAGTAACATCACAAAGATATAGGGAATTTTTTCTTTGGCTAAAAGAATGTTTTGCATCTGATTTCTCTGACACTGACGTTCTGAAGCTAAAAAATGCTAAAAGGTAAGAGATAAATCCTGCTTCTCAGAACCTTATGTTTATGCATGTTTTGAGGTATTTTTAGGAATCTGAAGGTAGGCAAAGGTTATGAGGAACAAATTTAGATGTTTTGTTTCACACAAAGAATGAAGTGATTAGAACTGAAATTAATTAGTATGGAGGTGGAAGAGGAGGTGTTTATCAAGCCATAGAACTTTCCTGGTAGATTTTACTACTGTATAATCTTTTTATTAACTTTAGGAAAACGATGGGTATGTTGGCAGGCACTGAGGGGAAAAATAAGAAGACTAAAGCTGGAATGCACTGGGACGAGACTGGCTCAAAGAAACCTGCCCTGGGTGTGGAGAATAGAAACCAGAACTGTTTTCAAGGGTGGTTGCTGTGTTTTCATCATATAGTGAAAGAATTTCATGGAACTTGAGAAAAAAAATTCTCTAACACAAACCGCATATACTGTATCTCTCTAAATGTGTGTGTTCCAAGAAATTCCTGTGTACACAAGCAAAGAGAACCCTACCACATGTTAAAGAGTATAAATGGATTGAATGTAATTGTCTTCCTCCACCTGCCCCCTTACCCACCATTGTCCCTTGACACCTTTCTTGGATGCCGTCATTCTGATAATTGCTTCTCTTTTCCCTAACATGTGTCTGTGTAGAGACTGTTCATAGTTCCAGAGAATCAACTCAACCGAAGGCTTTAACATCTCTGACAACACTCAGCACAACACAAGCTTTCAGATAAGGGGATTTTATTCATTATAAGTTCGGCCAAATGAACCCAAGTACATAAATGGGTCTGGATCATTGACAGTGGGTCAGCTTTATATGTGAGAGACTTCTGTACTTTTTGCTAGCCCATATTGTACATAGCGCTCAAAAGATCTGGTTGGTGTTAAGTCTTACATTGGAGCAGGTTGTTTTAGCAAAAGACCTTAATATAGTTAAGAAATCAAAGGATGGCTAAGTCAAAAAACTGTGGAATATTCTCATTACTGAATCCTCTGTGGTTGTAAGGTTTACAATGTAGTTAATGTGGAAAAATATAGCAAAACGGGAACTTTGCTTCTGAGCCCAAACTGGTAGGTCAGCACCGGTAGAATACTGATCTTCATTTCTTTCCTTTTATCTGATGATGCCCATTCAGGTCTTTACATTTTATCATTGATCATTATCATCATGAATGAGTTTGGGATGGATAAAAGTCACAGGAAGTGCATAATTAACACAAATACCTTGTCACCCTTGGATGCCTCTCAGAATAGTTTCAGTGCCATTTCTACCAATCGTATTTCTTCCCCTCAAGGTCAATTTCTCTCTTCTCAGAACACAACACCCCTCATGGGGAACACCTCTCCCTGGATCCCCAACTCCATCAGCTTATAGCCTTCATGAGATGGTTGTTCAAAGAACTGCCTTGTGACTTTTCCTTCATTCTTGCCTTGCAGAATTAGCCAAACTTCCCCATATTCCTGTCTCATCTTCCCAGTTAAATGCCAAATACTAAATCAAGTTCTCTATAAAGAGTAGTCGTTATTTTCCTTTTGTCTTGCAGACCAGTTTTTTTTTTTAAACATCCTTAGTGGAATTATATATTATTTTAAAACATACAAAAAGAAATATAAACATACAGAAAACTTGTAATCCTTACATAAGCTCTGTCCTACCCAAGGCTCAGTGAGCTACCAGGGAGCAAACACCCTGAACATGATTCACTGGCCCCACACAGCAGGAGAACCTATTTGTCCTCCACCATTGCTTCGAAAGAACTTGTTTAAGACAGGTGTTATATAAATCTAAGAGATTCCTGGTATTGCAATGCAGAATGCAGCCTAATGAAATTCTTAACCGGTAAGTACCTTTATTGATTCCAAGGAATCCGTCAGAGAGAAATGGAATAATAAGGTACATTAACACTTTCCACGATACATAATCCTTTTCAGGGAGTTTTGATACCCCGAAGGCCCAAAGCTGAGAAAAATAATTTGTTCTCCAGTCTCCTGTGACTCTTCTCCAAGAAAGAAAGCAATTTTTCTCAGCCAGGTTTGCATTTCGCTGACTGTTTGTTTTCCATACCCAAGATGTTATTATTGTATTAATCTTCTGCTTGGGAATGAATGTGCAATATTTAGAAGGGTTTATTTTTGTTGTCGCTCTTTAAATAATGCATGTTGTTTCTTCACAAAGCCTAAAATGAAAAGAGACTGCGTAGTTCTGTCTTCATCAGACAAAACAGGAAAATTGATAAGCCCCAAATTAATCCAACCCACACCAGTTCTTCCAGCACTGGGTCTAACCAGTTGTTATTTACCTAGAAGTTTACGCCACGGAGATCAGTGGGTATCAGAGAGGTTGATAAGGTTGGAATTACCTGGGGAAGGGATTCTTGGATTAAAGATTAAAAGGGAGGCTATTTATCCATGTACTTATTCAATCATGAAAATTGTATTCTTTTGTTGTCTGCCCTTGCACCAAGCACATTTCCCTAGCCCTAGATACAGGGGTTAATAACCTGGGTCTGGCTTTTGCCTTCATGGTGCTTATACTCCATTTAGGAAGCAATCATAAATTTATAAACTATGCATAAAGAGCACACCAGCAAAGGTTGAGGCAGAAGCAGAGTCTTAGAAGGCATCCTCTTCGCCCTGAATTCTCTCTCTAGATCAGGCGTCCTCAAACTACAGCCCACAGGCCGCATGCAGCCTGCCTAGGACATTTATCTGGCCCACCAGCTGTTTCTGCTGCCACTGCCTGTCCTGCTTAGCAGCCGACTTGTCCCAGGGCCCGCAGTCTGGCCCTCCAACAGTCTGAGGGACAGTGAACTGGCCTCCTGGTTAAAAAGTTTGAGGACTCCTGCTCTAGATGCTCCAGCTTAAGCCTTAGGTACCTCGGTCTTCTAAGACATCACGGTGAGAATCATGTTGAAAGTTTGGCAGGAATAATCTTGGAAAGAACACTTTGGTGTTACTATGCAGCAGGGACAGATACCAAGTGCTGAAAGCTAGATCTTTCATCCTACCTCTGCCGTCTTGGATAATAATCCCTTCCAAGGGGACTGGAATTTTGTCTCTTGTATAACCAGGAGGTCTGGCTGGGTCATTAGGGAGGTTTCTTCCAGACTTCTCAGCAGCAAATCATAATTTTTATATTTTATGTTTTCTCCTGGTATCTGCTCTCCCAGCGAGGGTGATGAGTGGCAGACCTTCAACATGGAAGACTTTTTCAAGCATTGTCATGGCCTCCAGTTGACAAGTCCCAGGAGCCAATGCCCAGTGCTGTGGAAACAAACCCTGATTAAGATGCCAGGTAGTTCTTGCCTGCAGCAAACATCCACCTAGCTGGGAAGACTGAGACCAAACCAAAAGGTGTGTGAGGACTAGGTAGCCCAAAGCATCATGAGGGAAGAAGGTCCGTGAAGTATGGAAGAGACCTACCTGCTACTTACTAGATTGCCTTTCTAGGTTCCCACATCTCAGCCAGGGGACCACCTGGTTAAGTCTCACCTGTATCTTGACATGAAAAGAGTAACAGAATCACAATGGGGAGAAAACACAGTGGCCAGGACATAGATGCCTGGTTTGCTGTCTCAGTAACAGCAGGACTAGAACGCTGGGCTTGTGTTGGTTAACCTACCACTGGGCCCTGACCTTCAGCCCCACTCTCATCACAGGTGAACTGCCTTCTCCTTTGACTTCTTTCTTTTTGCTGTACTTTGTCTTTCTTGGTCAGTGACCCGAGCTCAACTTCTTGGAGACAGCAAAGACATATCACTCCCCCTGGAGATAGCCAACACCTGCCACTCTCTCTCTCTGGAGGTAGTCGAGACCTATATCCCTCCTTGGAGACAGGTGAGGCCTAGCACCCAGTTTGGTCCCTAGCTCGCACCACACAGCTAATTGCTAAGTTTCAGGTAAGCTCACAGTCCCCCTTTCCTTCCTTTTTCTTAGCATTCCCACTTGGCCTAGTTCTGCATTATGGCAGCAGTCTACTCTGTCCTCCCCCAGTTCTCCTTTGTTTCACTCCATTGCTTTTGATGCATGTGTCATTTTGGACTGTCATTTGCCCTGGTACATTATGAAAGGAATCTGGAGATCCAATGTCTCTCCAGATGACAACATACCACTGAGCACAGACCTGTGGGGCAGTGGGTGTCCATCAAGGGTCTAGAAGAGACCTCAGGGAGCCCACTTGAGCCACCGAAGTTTCTCTGTTTACATCCCCCTTTCCCCCAAAAAGAAACTTGAGTGAGTTCTCCACAGAGGCTTGCAGCATCCCTGGGTACTAACATAGAAGCCTTACTGATTCTGTGGTCTTAGGCCTCATAAAGACAAATCAATAAAATAAAGATAATTTGATTGAATGGAGCAAGGCTGAGAAAGGCTGTGCATGGAGCCTGAGCTGAAGTCAAGCCTTGGTGACTCAGTCATGCTACTCGAGAGATCCTTCAGTATCTTTCCTGCCTCCTGACATGGGCAGTCCATCCCTTCTGCCCGGATTGATCCCCCTCTCTCCCACTGGACTAACTGTAATTCATCGTTCAGGTCTCCTCATAGGGGTCACTCTTCTGACCTCTTCACTTTAACTGATGTCACCCTATTGCATGCCACAACAGCTGCCCTCACTCCAGTTGATACTACAGTTTTGTGACTATGTGTCCAATGATGGCCTCTCCAACAAAGCTGAACACTCTGTGAAGGCAGGTACTGCAGGTACAGACTTTATCACTGTCTATCTAGAACTCAGCACCTCAGAGGTGCTCAATAAATACTTGGGGGCATAATCGATGCATAAATTAAAGGGGAAAATCGTTTCACGAGCATATTACATTCTAAACCCGACTTTCAGTTTTCACTTGTATTTCATTCTAAGCTGAACTTTGTTTCAGAAAACCTTTTCCGTTCCTTACTCCCCCACCCTGGTTGTTAGTGTTCTGCTGGTTTTTTGGGGGGGGCAGTATTTTTCACATCATCTCTCTCCTGACCTTGGTCAATTACCAGTCACTCAGGAAGCTCTTCTGCCTGCTTTTATATGAGTACTTTATCAAAGGTTAAAATGAATCTTTTTAAAATACGAGCTTTTATTGGCAATTTATTTTTCTAATTGATGGAAATTAAAATAAAAGTGGCAAATTAGCCCAGTTTGATCTCAGGTGCAGAGACTGACATGAGTAATCCCTGTAATGCAGTCGTAATTGCTATCTGCCCAACTCCATGATTAGGAACATTACATTATTTATTTAGCCTTTGCTGCTAATGTCAGAACCAGAACCAACCAATAGCTCTTTAAATTTCTGTTCCCAGATGCTCTCTGCTGTCTCTCTGGGTTCAGACTTTATGCCAGGAAACATGGGGTTTCCAAAGCCTCTTATGGGGACAGCATTTCTTTGTCTCAAAGTAGACTGGGAAGGAGGAGGGATCCTGGGCTCTGAAAGGTTGGGGAAAGTGTGGACTATTAGAATGGCAATGAAGGTCAATGTGACTTGAAGTAGGTATTCTGCAGAGTATTGGAAGAAGAGCCACTTGGCAAGTCTGTGAGATCAAGAGCAGCCACAGATCAAATTGGGAGACTGGCCTGTTTCACCTAGGCATCCCCTCATCAGGGGCCCAGACCTGGGGAATAGTCTGCCCCAGACCACAATTAGGGGATCCCTAATTTTGTCTGTTCTTTACTCCTTATCAAAATGTCTTTCCTAGGTGCTAAATTCAGGACCCACCCAGCCCTCTATTATCTGATAAGGAAGCAGCAGGCAATGGTAAAAAGTGCAAGAATTTGTGTCACCAGGACCTGGATTTATATCCCAGCTGATAATCAAGGGGTTTTAGAAATGCTTAATTATCTTTGTACTGAACCAGGACTTCCTCATGTAATACCTGGGGATAACAAGAGCTACCTCATAGAGTTTTTATGCAGCCCAGATTAGACTTGATAAAATATTACTTTTACATAGAGCTATTAAAGGCTTTATCTGTTAACTTCAATGTAAGATATTTGCATTTTAACAATTGTTTTTTATCAGAAATATCTTAGTCCAAAGCAGTTACTAAGTGTTGGTGAAATTTCAGATGCTAGAAAGTGTGTGCGTGTGCGCATGTACATGCACACACTCGGATGTGTGTTGGGGATTGGGGCACTCTTAGCCCAATATGCTAGATTGAACTACTAGTCTATGATCTTCATTATTCTGAAGTCAATGTTTTCATCCACTTTCTTGTCATGCCCTAAGGAGTCAGTAACTGGGTTCTTGGCACTTTTCTTAAAAACAGCATTGTAACGATTAGGTGGAAACTTACAAAGCCCCCTTCCCCCTACTCCCTTCTTGAAGTTAATTAAGTTTTTCTCTTATGCTCAGTAAATGGCGCCTTTCCTTGATAAAGGTCACAACTATAACTTGGACTTTGCATTACCTCTCTCCTGGTCCTCAGGCTTTTGGATTGAGACTGAGACTTACACCATCAGTTCTGCTGGTCCTCAGGCCTTCAGACTTGGCTGGAACAACACCACCAGCTTTCCTGGGGATCCAGCTTGTAAATGGCAGACTGTGGGCCTTCTCAGCTCTATAACCACCTGAGCCAGTTCCTTATTGTATATATATATATGTAAATCTGTTTATATAAAGATTGCTAGGCATCTATTGGTTCTGTTTCTCTGGAGAACTTTGTCTAATACAAATTTTGGTAGCAAGAGTGGTTATAAAGGAACAGAATTTTAAGGATAGTTTTTCTGAAGTGGCTCTCGGGTTTCTGGAATTGACTATGTGTCTATGTATGTATGTGTGTATCTATATGTATATATATGTGTGTGCATATATATTTATGTGGAATGGAATTTTGTTTACATACATATATGTCTCTGTGTATGCATATACATATGCATATATATGTATAAACACACACACATATATAGGATTTTATAAGGAATTTTGCCCAATGCTTGTGGTTCCAAGTTAACAGGGTCAGGCCATCTGTACAAGTTTACCTTATTTTGGACAATGATCTTCCTTTAGATTTCTCATGTCACTCACTTGAGGTGATTCTGAAAATGAAAAAAAAATCTTTGTGAATAACATATGTGAATAAATTGAGTTTACTAGAATGAATATCATTATTTCATAATATAAAGGTCCATATTTGAAACTAAAAGTTGTTTTAAGCATTCCCTGGGTGTCCAGATTCTAGGGAGCTGACTGATAGATTATAAGACATTCCCAGGGAAGCCAACATCCTTTTTTTTTTTTTTTTCCCAGGGCTGGGTTTGAACTCACCACCTCTGGTATATGGGGCCATCTCCCTACTCCTTGAGCCACAGGCACTGCCCACCAATGTCCTTTTTTAAAGTTTGTTTTTGAGCAGGACAACTGCTAAGCTTGCAAAGAATGACAACTCAAGACCGCTAGTTCTGTTTCTTCTTGAACCTGACCTTGGGGCTAAGAGCAGTTTTGCATGGGACTCTGACCTGAACCTGAGCCCTTTCTTTTCAACAGAGCCAGGGCTGCAGCACATAGTGGGGGAGGAACTGCCTGTGGGATTTTTGATGGTTCACAAGCCACCAGGCTAGAACATGGGAGATCTGAACGAGGTTCATGAAACATTGTACAAAGAAATGTTCAGAAAGCTTATGGAAACAGGGGTGCATCTTACCCTCATTAGTACAAATTAATTCTACTGATTGGCTTGAAGCTTACTGAGTTTTTCTTGTGTGTGCAGTATATGGCACAATTCCTGGGTAAAGGTCACAACTACAGCTCAGACTTTCCCTTACCTCTGTCCTGGCCCTCAGGCCTTTGGATTTAGACTGGGACTTACACCACTGGATAGCACCCAGCTGATCAGGCTTCCAGGAGGATGACACCTGCATAGTGGCTGAATGACTGAATTGGAGAGAAAGTGTAGGGACACTATGGACACCACATGGAAGGTGCCTTCCCAGCAGAAGATGCCTTGTGGAGGACCCATGGGGCGTGGGCTGCAATATCCACCTGCCCTCCTACTTTGCCACTTGCTGGCTGCACGCCACTGGGCACATTTCTCAACCTCTCTGAGCTTCTGCTTCCTCTAAGAACAGTCCGGAATCTGAGTTAGCGTTACACAAATAAGTAATTCCTGTTTGCTTCACTCGAGTGGATGGTGTAGCCGGCACCTCAGAGTCTGTGACACCTCCCTCTCTTCAGTCCTCAATCCACCAACTCCAGCCCTAATGTTGTCCTGCCTTGATGTTTCCCACTCGCCTCGTGTCTCCCATTTCCACTCCCGCAAGTCCTCCCAGGTTGCTTCACCTGGAGTCTTCACTAGCCTGCCAAACTATGGCTGACCTTCCACACCGATTAAACTGTGGGAATCAAGCACTCATTTAAAGTGCAATTAGATTCTTCCCCCTTTTCTATCCCTTTGCTGTAGCTTGAACGGGTCAGTAGCTCCTCACACCACTTTCTGCCTCCCTCCAGGTCTGCCGGCCACCCTCAGCTTTCCCTCACTTTGGCCTCACTCCTCCTGGTCCCATCACACTGGTCTCTTGTTCCTACAAAGGTCCGTGTCCCACCTTCTCCAGGGGCCTTGGCACATGGCTGGGAGTTCCCCAAGGCACCTGGGGGCACCTCTGCCTGAAGTTCTCTTCCCCTTCTTCTCTCCTGATTTTCTCCTGTTTATCCTCCGGGTTTCAGCTTGGACACTGTCTTCCTGGACATTCTTCTCCTAACTGATCTCTCATTCTCCTTCAGCTGATCAGGTCCCTGGAGGCGGTGCAATTTTCCCATTAGGACCTTCATCCCAGTATATGTATTTATTTATGTGACTATCATATAAATAACTCAGCCTGTTCCCCCTACCACCTACCCATCTTCTCTGCAAGGGCAGAGGTGGCATTGTTTTGTTTCCATTTTACCCCATTGTGGAACATATCAGAGCTCCTGGACCTGGGGAATGTTCTGTATATGTTGGTTGTGTGGATGAATAAAGAAATAACTGATGAACAGAAAGATCTTAATACAATGAATGATGTACCAGAAGGAGCCTTCTGCATTTGCAATGGATTATTATTATTATGGCAGTTGTTGAGGGCAGCAGAGAAAAAAAGAGTAGTGAAAAGATCCAGAAGACAGGAACTCAGAAGCAATATGTGCTCAATGCCTCACACACACAGGGCAGTTTAGTGTGTCTACACACCACAGAGGACGCAGCCAGCCTCTTGCCCACGTCCTCATGGTGGTCACCTCCACACCCTGAAGGGTGCTTACTGCAAACACCTGAGACTCTGCCTGAGACAGCTTTGTGTGCATGTTATGTTTCTGGCTATGGGAACCCTTTCCATAATCACTTGGGGTGAGCGGGAAGTGCCAGTGATGCCCAGGGGCTTGGAGGGTTGGGAGCTCCCAGGCAGGCTCCACACTGCTTCCTAGTGTCCCCAGTGGGATGAAGCTCCCCTGCCCACCGCGCACCTTGCTTCATACTGCACCTTCCTCGGCTTCCTCCCCTGCCTTACCTCTCCACTGGGGTTTCCTGGGATCCCCTCATGGTCAGCCACTTGCATCTGGTTCTGTCTGAGCTCATGCTCTGCTTCCAGGACCCCAAGTGAAGCCTGTAGCTTCATTGTGAGGGGAGCAAACTTTGAGTCCATTAGGATTTGATCAAGAATTGTCCAAGGGTCTAAGCTTGATTTCAACACATTTACCTTATAGGACGTGGCTTCCATCTTGGAATAGGCCCTGTAAATCCCGTTCCTGCTTCAGACCCAGATCCAAGGAGGAATGTGGGCCCCCTGAAAATGTGGTTCCAAGGTGAGCTGCCAAGGCTCTGTCTGTGGGGGCTGGACAGCCCCTCCTCATAGATCAAAGCCTGGTAGAACCCAGGGTACCTCCACAATGACAATGGACTATAAAATAAGAGTCACAACAGCAAGGGATTTAGAGAGCATCTGGTTAGATCCCAGTCACCTCAGAGCTGCTTGCTCACCCTCCTGTTGCCAGTCTATGACATGGAAAGCGGTGACTGCTATAGCGATTTGGTGATGCTCCGATAAGCAAGCTGTTGGTGTTACACAGCCCTGCTGGAAAGGGCGAATGAAGTTTGTTAGATATTGGGCAGAGAATGGGATTCAAAAGGTCCACTTCCTAGAGCCAACTCTCCCCAGATTTACCACCTACAGAAACAGAGATCCCGAGAAGCCCTGTGACTTCCCTCGATTATTTTCTTTGTAGAAGAACTGAAATTGAACTCCTCACCTCCTCTCTCCAGATCCAGGGCTCTTCTCAGCACCTCACTTTATCCTCCATCTCCCCCAACTCTCCTCTACAACCTCTAACCCAAGTACTTACCTGTAACCTGTAAGCATCATCTACTTTTGTTTAACAGCTGATCCTAGTGTAACCACTCTGGGTGGGTTTTTTTTTTTTATTATTATTATTTTGGCATTGAATCCTGAAAGTCAATCCGAGTGGGCTTTCAGGCATCCTGCATAAGATGGTTGTTGGATTTTAAAGCCGCTTTGCTAATTCTGACCTCCTGCCTTCTCCAGGCAGTGTCTCAGCACTGAGCAGGAGGAATTGAAATAGTGATGACGTAACACCAGGAGTAGAAAGTGGTGAACAAACCCAGTGCATCTCTTAGTTACAGAGCACTAAGACAGAAGCTGAGGATGCTCGTGAGACCCAAGTCCGGCCTCTGAGGAACCTGGGCAGGGAAGGAAAGTTCACACTTTCTAGCTGTCAGTCAGGGTCACCCCTAGGAAGCTCATTACAAGCTTCTTGTGGGCATTTGGGCACGAGAAATCTTGATTAAAGGCACGTCTTCTGATACCGCCTGTGGTTTCCTTCAGAGCCCAAGTCCCTTCTCATCCAAGAATTCTCCCCAGATGACATCCTCACTTTCTGTACTGAGGCTCTAGTTCTCTCATCTGTCAAAATTTCATGCTCTGTCTCTAGCCCTTGTGTCATATATTTTTTGGCTGAGGCTATGCTTTAACCTGCCACCTCCAGCATATGGGGCTGGCACTCTACTCCTCTGAGCTACAGGCACCACCCCTGTGCCATAATTTTTGTTGGTAATCTATTCTCATTGTTCTCAATCTTTTGTTATATCTGCCTTGATATCCAAATAAACATGATCTTTATTCTAAAGCGGGTTTCCCCATTCTACACTTGCACCAGTAGGGTCTTCAGATGTACAGGGAAGAAATAGACTTTGGCTAATTTAAGCAGAGAAGCAGTGGTAATAGAAGGATGTCAAGAACTCCCCAGAATTGGAGGTAAGACAGGAAAGACTAAGGAAGTATGCCCGGGTGGTGGAAAAGATCAAGGGAGATAGGGTGGGGTGTTCAGGGGCAACCTGGTTAGGACACTGCCAATCACCATGGACTCAGCAGTCCTGCCAGACATGCTGCAGCCCCAGTTAGTTCTCAGTAAGACTCACAGGGCTGGAAGCATCTGATGGGCTGACTCCATCATGTGCCCCAGATTCTGGCCTTCTGCCAACCAGACACACACTCTCTGCTCTTGCTCAGATACTTCTGCAGCAAGGACACTCACTGTATTAAGTGCTGTTGGGGCTCTGCCTGTATCCCCCTGACCTTGCCATTCCTGTGCACCAGCAGACAGTCAATGCTTAAAGACATCCCCTCTGTAACAGACATCTCTGTGACATGCAACAGGCCAAAAGTGCAGCTGGAGCAGGCCTCTGCCTGGCGCTGATGAGAGCAGGTGTACAAACACCCGGGCTCCCTTGCCCATCCTGAAGTATGTGTCTTACCCTGGGTCCCAGCTGTCCACAGAAACATGAGGTCCCAGCCACCACAGAAGTGACTAGTATGGGGACACACACTGTTTTACTTCCTGCCCTGTGCTTCTCCACTCCTCCACTCCCCACTGGGCTTCCGCTACCTCCCAAATAAACTATTTGCAACCAAATCCTTCCCTATGGGTCTTTTTAAGAGGTAACCCCTACTAAAAACCCGTCCCCACAGTGTCTTCTCCTACTGACATTCTCCTCATCCTTTAAGGCCAGGAGTGAGAATCCACCCCTAATGTGCCAAATTCAAGACAACAGGGACACTGGAAGGTTTGACATTTTTAGTTTTGAATGTCTCCGGGAAGGGCATGGACACCGGGGCTCAGCAGAGCCTACACTACATCCTGTGGCCTTTCTGCTGACAGTACACTGATCCTACCAGTCCTGACTCCTGAAGCCATTTGTGTTTGTGACCTTTGCTTAGGCTTAGCTCAAACAGAAACCCTTAGTGAAAGCTTCCCTGACCAATGAGACTGACTGGTCTCCCCTGGAAAGGATGTGTCTCCTTCTGTATCTTTCCTCCACATCAAGATGAAATTCACAATACACAAAATTAACCATTTCAAAGTGAAGAATTCAGTAGCATTCAGCACATCACAGTGTTGTGCAGCCACCACCTTCACTCAGGTCCAAAACATTCCCAGCTCCCCAGGAGAGAACCCTGCATCCACTGGGCAGTGATGTGACCCACCATTCCCCACCCAGGGGCCTCACCCACTGGTAACTGCCAACCTGTCTGTCTCTGTGTTCCTAGCACTGGGAATCTAGTCAGCATTCGGTCAATTTCTCTGGGGTGAGTAAATGATAATCTGATGTGAGAAGGGGCCCAGGCAAGACAACAGCATCTTCACATCAAGGCACGCTCTGGTTGAGAGGATCACTCTGGATCCAGACAGCCTGGGTTTTATCATCTCTGTAGCTCAACAAGACTTCTAAGCTTTTCTGCCTTAGTTTTCTCACCTACAAGATGAGAATAATGGTAGCATCTACCTTAAGAAATAGTTAGGACAATTAAATTAATTAATGTGTGTGGAAAATCCTTTAAAAAATGCCTGTTATGGAAAAAGCTAGGGAGGTGTGTGTTGAATATGATTGAAACCACACACTTTTTGTGTTGGAGTCTCCGTCAAGTTTATCTCTCAAGAGAGAATCAGAACAAAACTCTAGGTCTAGAAAACTGTCATGAGATGAAACAACTCTCCAGAAAAAAAAGGCATCTGTGCTGTATTTGCTCTTGAGTAATTTTCTGCTTTCTTATTCCACTCCCACCACCCAGCCAGCTCATTCCACCACCCTCCTCTGCCGCAACACCCAGTCTCAGTTTTGCCCTTGGATTCAACCAAAATGCAAATTCCAGGAAGATAGAGATCATGTATGCTTTGTGTGTGTTTCTACTCCCTACACCTAGGATGTAATTGAACTCAGTGATTGGCCATGGCCTAAACAAAGTCGTGAACAAAATGATCTATCTTGTCAAACATAACATTTCAAAATGCTTTACCTCTGTGCCCCGCTACTACTCCCCTCCACTGCTCCCTCTGCTTCAAAAGGAAACTTTTAAAGCATAGGAGCTCATGCAAAGCCTGCTTCTCCCTTGGTTTCAAGTCTGTACTTGTTCAGACCTCCTCTGGTCACCCCAGCCCTCAGTGAGGGAGGGATGCAGTGGGGCTGGCCACTGGTCCCTGGCGTTCTTTGCTGATGAGCTGATCTCTCCACACAATTTTATGTCCCTGCCAGGCCTTGGCCTTGACGTAAAACCCTCCAGTCCCATATAAATAATGGTCGTAATTAATAATAAATGAACAGCCCGGGGAATTGCAGAGCAGAATTTAGTGGCTGGAGATTTATACAGCTGCATTCAGTGCCAACGTAAGATGTGGATATGGAAAAAACCCACGGAGCTATCATTTTAGAGCCAGGGCTCTGCTAATAAGCACCACGCACCCAGCAGCTCACAGCCTTGCAGAAAAATCACAGTTGGAACTACAAATTTTCTGGGTGTAAAGGAGAGGAGGGTATTTTTATCTTTTTGGTCTCTTTTCCTCTAGATCGGGGTTAGACTCCTAAAGCCCAGGCAATTTATGTGGGGAAAGGCAGAAATCTGAACATGAAGGAGAGGCTGGAGAAGGAATTTAGACATACAGAAGGGAAATGAAATGAGGACATCGTGTACTTTTTAGAGAACTGGTGAAACCTGGGGGTCTCAAAGAGAAGATGAAGACCTCTTTCTGCAAAAAGCAAACACAAATGCACCATTGAACGTATGATTGGGGTTAAAACCCTGCAAGCTTCCTAGCTCAGATGCTCTAACTTGGTACCCTCTGAGAGCCGTGGGTGAGCTTTTTCATACCATCTAGTCCTTCTGGATATACCTTGCTATATTTTTTAGTGCAGTTCCTCCAGCTTCTCCCAAATCTTGATTCCTGATGTGGCTGATCAACTTGCCACAGCAGAGAAGGAATAATGTGCAGTTGTTAATAGGATTCCCAGACAACACAGGCAAGGGGCTGAGCACAGAGGCTGACATGTGAAAGCCGTCACATGGCATTCCATAGTCATGGGTCGTCCCATTGGCTCCACCTGAAACAAGCTTCAGATGCAGGACACTGCTAAAACCTGCCAGATAACCAGCAGCTCACAGCCTTGTAGGAAATCACAGTTGTGACCATGCATTTTTCAGGATGTAAAGGAGAATGTCCTTGCCCTTCAAGTGTCATCATCCTTAATTTATAGAAACTGGACTGAGACTTCTAGATGTTAACAGACATGGCCACAAGAAAAGCTTACAAATGGCAGAACTATGATTTGAGCACAGATGGGTCATTTCCAAAGTCCACACTCACTTTACCCAACCCTACTCCTTCCCTGAACTTCACTCTCAGTTCTCCTGGGGCTCCAGGCTAACATAGTCTTCATGTAAAGAAAAGGCAAGGTGGTTACTGGAAGCCCTCAGAGGCCCACCAAGTCAAAGCCCATTAGACTAAACACAATGCTTTCTAGCAAGTGATGGGTAAAGGAGGTGGTATGCACACATGCATATCTTAAGATATTGCATAAGGAACCATGATGCCCATGTGGTCAGGAAGATATATGTCACATGACTTGGGCTATTGGAGTGGGCTTGGAGGAGGCTGCTGGCATCCATCCTGAGTAAGGAAAACTCTTAAGTTTTTATTCATCTCATGCACAGTTTGTTTAAGAGCGTGCTGGGTACCAGGGAGGTACTAAAAGAGACATCAAAAGTCAGGTACTGTCTTAGATCAGGTTCCCTAGAAGCAGAGTCTGAGAAAAGGACTTGGGTGCAAATCATTTTTTTAAAGGACATTTAGGAGAAATACACAGGAAATAAGAGAAGCAGGATAGGGAGAGAGATAATCAAGAGTGTGATGTCAAGGAAAACAGCCTTGGCCTGCTTCACGACAGAGTCTGGAGCATAAATTATGCTGCCAAATTTGAGGCAATGGGGGGCTGGGTTTTGTACTGTTTAAATTCATATAAATGACTCTGGATTTCCCCTGCCTGGGCAGGATATTTTATGAGCTGAGGGATGTCCCATGTGCTAATGGCTTCTGAGAAGGGGACAACTGTGCACCATTAGCAGCCAACACTTACTCACAGCTGCTGGGGAATAGTTGCAGGGCAGAGTGCCAGAATCACCACCACCTGCATCTTCTCTGCGGGAGTGAAAACGCCATGACAGGAGAGAAAACGCCCTCGTGACAGACCTACCCAGGTGCTATGCTTTGAATATGTCCTACAAAGTTTGTGTGTTGGAACCTTTGTCCCCAGTACAACAGTGAGTTGGGATCTTGAAGAGATGATTAGGCCGTGACAAAAATGCCCTCATGAATGGGCTGTCGAGGGATTGGGGTAGTTATCATGGAAGTGGGTTCCTGATAAAAAGAAACACATGCTCCTTCATCTTGGGCCATAGTTATGATTTATTCTTCATATGAAAGTGTTAGTGATTGTAAATTGGTTTCATAATAGTACTGAGTACATAGGATATTTTTTTCTTCCATTCTTGAGATACTTTACTAAGTAGGATATGTTCCAGCTCCATCCATGTGATGAAGGAGGCATAAGGGGGGATGGTAAGGGAAGGGGGGAGGTCCAATGGGGGGAGGTCAGATCGAGGGATTGGTGAATGGTGGGATCACACCTATGGTGCATAATGCAAGGGTACATGTCGGATCTATTAGTATTGAGTATAAATGTCTTAACACAATAACTAAGTAAACAAGATGAGGTATATATTAACCAGTATAATATAAGTGTTCTAATTCTATATGAAATCAGCACATTGTACCCCATAAATGCATTAATGTATACATGATCTTTGTGTTTATGATTTAATAAAAATAAATAAATAAAAGGAACACGTGGCCCCCTTTCTCCCCGTCCTTGCCTTCTCTTGCCCTTCCACTTTCCACCATGGGATGACGCAGCAAGAAGACCCTTGTCAGATGTGGGATTCCTGATCTTAGATTTCCCAGCCTCTAAAACTATAAGAAATAAATTTCTTTTCATTTAAAATTACCCATTTAAAGCTGGGCATGGTGGCCCATGCCTGTAATCCCAGCACTCTGGGAGGCTGAGGTGGGTGGATTGTTGAGTTCAGGAGTTTGAGACTCCTGAGCAGGACCAAGACCCCCATATCTACTACAAACAGGAAAACTAGCTTGGCATTGTGGTGGGCACCTGTAGTCCCCAAAACTCAAGAGGCTGAGGCAAGAGTATCACTCAAGCCCAAGAGTTTGAGGTTGCTGTGAGCTAGGCTGATGCCACAGCAGTCTATCCAGGGTGACAGAGTAAGATTATGTCTATAAAAAAAAAAATAGAAGGGGATCAACAGAGTAGGTATTATTGAGTCTCATAAGGAATTACTTTGAGCTTGGGAATGATGTGGTAGGTAGGATTCTCACTCTGAAGTTCTCACTCTCTCCCAGTTATGGGATTAAATGTCCCTGCAGGTGCCATGGCTTTGTGGTCAGCTGAATGCACTTCTTCACCCCTTGATTTGGTCCTGACCAACACCACTTGTTTTGGCCAATGAGATATTGGCAAATACCACTGGAACAGAGACCCTAAGTGCTTATGCACTTTGGCTTATCTCTCCCAATGCTGTAAATCTCCATAAGGAGAGCACATTCCCAGTAGCTCTTCAAAGAGAAACATGGAGAGTAGACACAAACCCAACCTGCAGCTGTGAGCCAAGCCCATCTGATTCCAGCCAAGGCCAGCTGAGACACAGCCGGTCCACAGACTATAAACGAGAAGACAAATGTTGCTGTAAACCAACTCTTTGGTGTGCAGCAAAATCTGACTAATAGTACTGGGGACATTTAAAGGACAAGAGGAAAAGATTTTAATATTTCACTCTTGCAATTATAAATGGAACTAAGAGTTTACTAGCGCAGCCATACTACAAACACAATTTTACAAGGGGAAAGGAGCTCAGGTTTCTCTACCTCCTGATAACACCACCTCTCTTTATAGGCTTTTTGCCTAGAACACCTTTCCACAGCATAGAAAAATAGCCCAGTGATTTTATTTCCCAGATAGAGCTACTGAGGCTCAGAGGGCATGGGTAGTGCACCACCACTGCACAGTTCATAGCTGAATCATAGGGGAGAAGTCAAAACCCACATTTGCAGATCCTCTGCCCTGAGTTTATCCATTAAGAAAGTTTTATGATGTCATTGATGTCACGGGATTCTCAGCCCACCTGAGTTCACCTACAGCTCTTCCTGTTTCCACCAGCCTGAGGGCTCTCTCTAGCACCTTTGGAGCTTGGCAGGCAGCTGCAAATAGGATCTCACAAGGAGTGTGAGGGAGTTGGCACCTTTGGGGCAGTCCTCACCCAACAGAGTATGGGAGCAAGTGGACAAACATCCAGCCTTTCTGCCCACTGGATGCTAACTCCAAGGTTGACGCTCAGCAGTATTGAGCCTCAGCTGCTCCCAGGAGTGACATCCATTCACATTCCCTTTGTGGGCTCTGATTTCTTTCCTATCCTACTCTCCTTACTCCTTCATGGTGCTTCTTGGGACCACCCCCCAAACAAATTATCTACTCCTAAGTCCTTATCTCAAAATATGCCTCTAAAGAGAGCCAAAACTAAGGCCCAGTCACCTCTCCCTGGGAACTTATTGGAAAGACTTGAGAGGCAATGGGACAATGTCTGCATTAGTAATGGTTTGATCAAAGAAGCAGAACCATTATGCGTGATACAAGAAGAGGGTTCATTACAGGGATTAGTCTTGATGCAGTCCTAGGTGCTGAGTGAGCAGTCTGTTGCAAGTCTGTGTTTGCAAGACAATCTCTTTAGCTGTTATTTTGGCCTTCTCTTTCATAGGATCTAACAGTTGATATAGCTCCTCCAAAAAAAAAAAATCTGAATAATTTTTCTGATGTGAAATACCTTTCTCCAAAAAGGTTCACGAAATGGAGTGAGCAAAATTTATATTGGGTAACCACTGGTCAAAATAGTTGAAGTACTATTTCTTGACCTGGAATGTCAGTTGTTATGTTTGGGCCTTCTCTGGCAGGGGTGGGCATCATTCATGGGGACGATTGGTGACAGGCTTGCTGCCAAATTGGAAGTCTAAGTGACCATAGCTCTTTGCCAACATTATAGTATCATTGCCTAAAAATTGTTTTCCAGAATGTACTTCAAAAGAGGCACAGGACTTATGTATTTCAAGCCATGAATGCCCTGTCCAACCAGTTTTGATATCGCATTGCTTTGGGAAAAGCGTGGAGCACTGAGAAAATTAGCACATGTAAAACTCAAGTATTCCATTTGTTCCTGTTCTTACTTGACTTGTGTCTGAGGAACATGACCTTGGATTATAGGAAATTAAAACTTTACAAAAGAGAAATCGTTCTGTATTTACCATACATGTGCATGTGCACCTACATGTATGCACACATGTGTACATATGTGTCTGCATGTGTATACACAGGTGCACATGCGAGCCTACAGTGCAGGACCCAACTTCCAAGTGATAAGCTATTCCAGCCATTCAACAGGGAACAAGTGAGACTAAAACCAGAAGTGGAAGGGGGAGAAAGAAAGTGAGCAAATAGAGTGAGAAAAGGCCAATTCAAGTAACAGAAGGTGGCTACTTTGGCAGAAGGAAAACACTTCAAGGAAATCACCTTTGCTGATCTATTTAAGAGCTAGGTTTTTAAAAATATGTATACAATTTAAGGAGACAGATGTTTTTAGAGAATTTAGGGTATGCCTTATGTAGTAAATTACAAAAATGGACAAAAGTACTTCCCATCCCTAATCCATGCCATTTTTCTCCTCCTACATTAACTTTGATCTTGGCCATGTGACTCGCTTTGGTTCATGGAACAGTAGTAAATGAGGCACAAGCAGAAACATGCAAAGTGCTTGTATTTAGAGCTTTCCCTGTCTCCTCCTCAAGGCTCTCACCAGCTCTTCAAGATCTGTCTTTCTCCGGACGTGTCCTCAGATACCCTCATCAGAATGACTCTCGCACCTCCTGTGGTCTCATGGCAGTCTGGGCCACTCCTACTGTGCTTACTACATGCTGCCTATATTATCATCAGGTGTTAATGTGCAATCTCCCTAGCAGATGGGAACTCTGAGAGTGTGGGGAGAGAAGGCAGGAGAGTGGAGGCTATGACCAACTGCAGGTTGCACAGATGAGCACGCGACTAAGGGTACTCCTGTTCTTATCATCTCCTAGCTGTGGGCTGATCAAGGCGCTAATCTTCCTGAATCAGAACATTAGTCTTCAAAATGTCAACTTTACCACTCTCAGCTGCAGAGGCTGGGCAGCTGATACCTCGTAGCCAGGTACACCTTGAGCAAATCCAGGGTCTGTTAGGAAAGGAGGAGGAAGATGGATATTTGAAGCCAGCTAGCAGTGTCTGAAAAGTCATTTCATTTCTCATAGTAACTCAGGGAGCCCAGCCAGGAAAGCATTTCCACCTATCTGTCCAGACTCCCAATAGGATGTAGGGTCAGATTCCCCCTCTGTCAAATGCAGATGATAATCATCTCTAGCTGATAGATAAGATCACGAGGATTACATGAGATAGCCTGTGAGATGGTCCATGACAGCGCTTAGAACAGCACCCAGAGCATGCTCAGTGAGTATGAGTGATTCCTGTCAGTGATTTCACAGCAGAGACACTGAAAAGGCGATGTGACTGTTTATAAATCCAACCACGAGGAGGAGTCCACTGCAGGGTGTGCATCTGTAACTCAGAGTTGGCCCAGTACCACCATGAAGGCATGACACAGTGACAGCGTTCTCATGGATCCCCAGCTACCCTCAAGGGCAAGGACACAGATCCCAGGGATGCTCTCCCACAGTCTGAGTGAGTTTTGTGTAGTGGTATTGTGATAAGACACTTCAGTGGCTTTATAGAGTCCTGTTTGGTGTGGCCCAAAGCCTGCCGGGCCCACCAGGCCACCAGATCATGTTGGGGCATTTTTGTCACATAAGTGAGATCTCCAAGCAAGCACACTTTGGAAATGTTGCTCTTTTTTCTTTCTTTAGTGTCTTCTTCACAAAACGGTTAACACAAGGAAAGATCAGCTCTTGGAGTTCAGGGAGAAAAGCAGCAGAGATAAAAGGCAAAGAGACTCTACCGTGGTCCACTCTCGCCTGCGTCTGTTGCAAACTGTGGTGAGGAAGAACTGACCAGGGAATTGCCACAAAGGGCAGCAAAGCTAACAGGCCACACCTGGGAGACAGGGTGCACCTGCCCCCAGGCCCTCCCCCTCCTCTCCATGTCCTTCTTTCTGACTTTGTTCATAGTACATTGTATTTCCAGAGCACCCAGTGCCCTCCAGGGCCAGGAGTGTGAGACAAACACTGAAGCCCCCCACCCCTCCATGGAGCAGGAAGCTGTCGTCTGGAGCGGTATATCTGGTGGCTAGTAGCCCAGTTCAGCCGACTGGTGGGGACATCTCTAGAGCAGCAGACCTGGGATCAGATGACACACGACTGACATGGGGAGAGGGGATGTGCTCCTCAGAGAGGGGTGCCTATGTCAAAAGGACTGAGAATAGGGTGATTTTTCTCCTCACAAGATGGGATGAAGTAACCGTAGCATCCCATCCCACAGTGCGTGTTGGCCTATGTTCTCACCACGAGAAAATGCTCCATCAGGCTCTTAGATTAATGCTTGGGACCCTGACTGATCCTCAGCCCCACCTGACCCAACTTCTGTTGCTGGTGATCCATGGTCCATGACAGCACTTAGAACAGCACCCAGAGCATGCTCAGTGAGTATGAGTGATTCTTGTCAGTGATTTCACAGCAGAGACACTGAAAAGACGATGATTGTGATCTCCTGGGTCACATCAAGTCTGTTCCCACCCAAGACACCTTGTACTCCAACCCTGCCTCGCTCCCACAAGCCTCCTCACATAGCCTCCCTGCCTGGTCAGCTCATTGTCCCCAGGTCAGTGCAAACACATATCCTGGGAAATCTTCACCAACTTCCCCTGTCAATACCCAGGTTCATTTCTTCATGGCATTTACCACTCCTTTGCTAGACGGCACTGTCTTTCTCTGAAATTGTCTTTTTTTATATTACTTGAACACCTGTTTCTTCTCTTTTTTGAAGAAGTAGCATGGATTAATGGTTAAGACAGTATTTTTCAACCCTTTTTACTCAATGGCACACTTGAGTCTATAGTTAAATTTCTATGGCACACTTAAATTATGTTCATCAAAAAAAAGAATATACTTACTATGCTTTGAACTTCTTTTGAAAATAATTTAAATAATGATCTTTAAAAATTTTCATGGCACACCTAAGATTCTGTCCCAGCACACCAGTGTACCACAGTACACCATCTTAAAATCACAGACACCGTGGCTCTACTTCCAGCCTAGTGCTTTCTAGCTATGGGGGTCCTGGGCAGGTTACTTTCCCTGCCTGTGCCTCACTGACCCCTCTGTAAGATAGGTGTAAGACACACAACAGTTTCTACCTCAGGGTAGTTCCACAGAGGTAGCGTTGCAGCCTGCAGTGGTGCTCAGGACAGGGAGTGGCACACGGAGGATCCACGCGGCTGCCTGCATTAGTGTGGCTCCATACTGCCCACTGCACTGTGGGTTCATGCCGGTCACCCCGCCCATTTCCTGGCCCTGCCCTTGCTCATCTGCACAGTGTCTAGAGCACACTGTGTGCACCACAAATGCCTGCTGGATGGTGAACGTGTGTCCCTACTTCACACCAAAGGGGGATCACAACCAACTGACCAGTCTTTCAGATGTGTGTGGAAGCTTTGCCAGGTTACCCTTTTCTGAGAAATTTATTATTCAGTAATTTTAAAAAATCATCAAATGTGTTTTTCAGTAAACACGTATAAAGTTTACTTAATGATTCCAAAAAATCCCAGAATCATTCTAGAGGACAAAGATGTAAAGATGGACCTAATCTTGTAAAATACTTTGGTGAAAGAATTTTCTGTCCTAAGCATGTATTTAGCATTAGGATATAATGGGTTTGAGGGAATGGACACTAGAGTGAATGTCCAGCCTCAGGGATCATGTTCTCCTAAATGTACCTTCTAAATAAACGAAGAAAAGAAAGTTTATTTGGGCAATTCTTTTGTTCAGATTTTTTTTTTTATTAAATCATAACTGTATACATTAATGCAATCATGGGGTAAAATGTGCTAGTTTTACACACAATCTGAAATGCTTTCATCAACCTGGTCAACATAGGCTTCACAGCATTTTCTTAGTTATTGTGTTAAGACATTTATATTCTACACCTAGTAAATTTCACAAGTACCCTTGTGAGATGCACCGTAGGTGTGGTCCCACCAACTACTCTCCCTCCACCCATCCTCCCCCTCCCCTGCCCTCCCTCTCCCTTATCCCCTACTTCTTGGGCTATAATTGGGTTATAGTTTTCATAAGAAAATTATAAATCGGTTTCATAGTAAGATTGAGTACATTGGATACTTTTTCTTCCATTCTAGAGATACTTTGCTAAGGAGAACATGTTCCAGCTCCATCCATATAAACATGTAAGAGGTAAAGTCTCCATCTTTCTTTAAGGCTGCATAACATTCCAATGTGTACATATACCACAATTTATTGATCCATTCATGGGTCGATGGGCAGTTGAGCTTTTTCCATGACTTGGCAATTATGAATTGGGCTGTAATAAACATTCAGGTACAAATATCTTTGTTATAATATGATTTTTGGTCTTATGGATATATACCTAGAAGACCAATTGTAGATCATATGGAAGGTCTATTTTTACATCTATAAGTGTTCTTCAAATGTCTTTCCAAAAGGAACATATTAGTTTGCATTCTCACCAGCAGTGTAGAAGTGTTCCCTTTTCTCCATATCCACGCCAACATCTCTGGTTTTGGGACTTTGTGATGTGGCCTAATCTTACTGGAGTTAGATAATATCTCAAAGTAGTTTTGATTTGCATTTCTCTGATGATTAAGGATGATGAGCATTTTGCCATGTATCTGTAGGCCATGCACCTGTCTTCTTCAGAGAAGTTTCTCTTCAAGTCCCTTGCCCACCCTGAAATGGGATCACTTATTCTTTTCTTCCTAATATGTTTGAGTTTTCTGTGGATTCTGGTTATTAAACCTTTGTCAGAGACATGACCTACAAATATCTTCTTCCATTCTGAGGGCTGTCTGCTTGCTTTACTTACTGTGTTCTTGGCTGTGCAGAGGTTTTTAGCTTGATCAGTTCCCAGTAGTATATTTTTGATGTTGCTTCAATTGCCTGGGAGGTCCTCCTCACCCAGGCCAATTTCTTCAAGAGTTTTCCCTGCACTTTCTTCTAGTATTTTTATAGTTTCATGTCTTAAGTTTAAATCTTTAATCCAGTGAGAGTCTATCTTAGTCAATGGTGAGAGGTGTGGGTCTAGTTTCAGTCTTCTATAGATAGCCTGCCAGGTCACCCAGAACCATTTGTTAAATAGGAAATATTTTTCCTACTGAGTGTTTTTAATTGGCTTGTCAATGATCAAATAACCCTAAGTAGCTGGGTTCATCTCTTGGTTCTCTATTCTGTTCCATAAATCTACCACTCCGTTTTTGTGCCAGTACTATGCTGTTTTGATCACTATCAATTTATAGTATAGTATAGTATGGTAGTGTGATTCCTCCTGCTTTGTTTTTATTTCTGAGTAATGTCTTGGCTACTTGAGTTTTATTTTCTGATTCCATATAAAATGAAGTATTATTTTCTTGAGGTCTTTAAAGTATGACAGTGGAATTGGGATTGCATTAAAATTGTATATTGCTTTGGATAATATGGACATTTTAACAATGTTGATTCTTCCCAGCCATGAGCATGGTATGTTTTTCCCTTTGTTAACATCTTCAGCTATTTCTTTTCTTAAAGTTTCATAGTTCTCTTTATAGAGATCTTTCATGTCCATTGTTAGGTAAACTCCAAATATTTCAGCTTCTTTGGCGCTACTGTGAACAGAATAGAGTCCTTGACTGATTTTTCAGCTTGACTATTATTGGTATATATAAAGGCTACAGATTTATGAGTGTTGATTTTATAACCTGAGATGCTGCTGTATTCCTTGATCACTTCTAGGAGTTTTGTAGTAGAATCTCTGGTGTTTTCCAGACATACAATCATATCATCTGTGAAGAAGAGTGAAAGTTTGATCTCTTCTGACCCTATATGGACACCCCTGATCACCTTTTCTTGCCTAATTGCAATGGCTAAGACTTCCACTACAATGTTAAAAAGCAGTGGGGATAACGGGCAACCTTGCCTGGTTCCTGATCTGAGTGGAAATGATTTCAATTTAACTCCACTGAATACAAGATTGGCTGTGGGTTTGCTGTAGATGGCCTCTATCACTTAAACAAATGTCCCTTCTATACCAATTTTCTTAAGTGTTCTGATCATAAAGAGATGCTGGATGCTATCAAAAGCTTTTTCTGCATCAATTGAGAGAATCATATGGTCTTTGTTTTCTAATTTGTTTATGTGATGAATCACGTTTATAGATTTATGTATGTTGAACCATCCTTGAGATCCTGGGATAAAACCCACTTGATCATGGTGTATGATTTGTTTGATGTGTTGCTGGATTCTGTTGGTTAGGATTTTGTTGAATATTTCGCATCAATATTCATTGATCTATAATTTTCTTTTATTGTTGGACTGCCTTTGTGGTATCCCAGAGGTTCTGATAACTCGTATCTTCATTATCATTATGTTCTAAAAATTTGGTAATTTCCTTCTTGATCTTGTCTTTGACCCATCTCTCATTCAGCATAAGGTTATTTAGCTTCCATGTTTTTGTATGAGACTGCAAATTCCTGTTGTTACTGAGTTCAACTTTTATTCCATGATGGTCCAAGAAGATGCATGGAATATTTTCTATTCTTTTAAATTTACTGAGGTTAGACTTATGACCTAAGATGTGATCAATTTTGGAGTATGTTCTATGGACTGAAAAGTAAAGTGTGTATTCAGTTTTTTTAGGATGAAAAGTTCTGTAGATGTGTGTTAGGTCCAAAAGTTGAATAGTTAAATTTAAATCTAAGATTTCTTTGCTCAGCCTCTTTTTGGAGGATCTGTCCAACACTGCCAAAGGAGTGTTGAAATCTCCCACTATGATGGAGCTGGGAGAGATCAAGTTGCTCATGGCAGTTAGAGTCTCTTTTATAAATTGAGGTGCATTCTGGTTGGGTGCATAGATAGCGATAATTGAGATCTCATCATATTGAGTATTGCACTTAACAAATATAAAGTGGCCATCTTTATCTTTGGTTACTATAGTTTGTTTAAAACCTATTGTATCTGTGAGTGACCAGACCAGTCCTAGTTCAGCCCCGTCTGAGTAGCTGGGGGCAGGGAGTGGAGGACACCTTCACTGTTACTCGCTGGATGTGTGTGGCACTAGGAAGCCAATCTGTGCCCTCCCAGCATGGAAGCCTGGAGTGGTAACTCCTCCACCTCTGCCCGTGTGACGCAGGTGGTTCTAGCTCACAGTTCTGGGCCTGCCCAGAGCGGTAGACTCCTCCACCACCACCTGCAGGGTGCACATGGGTCTAGCAAGTAGTTCTGGGCCCACCCAGCATGGGTGTCTGGAGCAGGGAGCTCCTCTGCTTCCCCCCGTGGGGTGTGCATGTCTCTAGCAAGCTGTTTTGGGTCTGCTTGGAACAGAGGACTCCTCCACCACTGCCCACGGGACACTCGTGGCACTAGCAAGCAGTTCTGGGCCTGCCCAGAGCAGAAGCCTGGGGCAAGGATCTCCTCTGCTGCCTGTGAGGTGTGCTACTGTAGCAAGCAGTTCTGGGCCCGCCCCAAGTGGGGGACTCCTTCGCCACCGGCCATGGCTCTAGCAAGTTGTTCTGTGCCTGCCCATTTTCAACATTTCTAATTCTTCCTGAGTAAGTGTGGGAAGGTTGTATGCTTTCAAGTATTGGTCAATTTCTTTCAGATTTTAGTATTTCTGAGAATAGAGTTTCTTGTTGTATTCCTTAAAAAATTTTTTAATTTCTGAGGTGTCTGTTTTATTTCTCCTTTATCATTTCTGATTGATGAAATTAGGGATTGAAATGTTCTATTTTTGCTTAGGCCAAAGGTTTATCTATTTTGTTAAACTTTTCAAAAAGCCAACATTTTCATTCATTGAACTTTTGCATAATTCTTTTGTTTTCAATTTCATTTAATTCAGCTCTAATTTAAGTTATTTCTTTTCTTCTGCTGGGTTTGGGGTTGGAGTCTTCTTTCTTTTCCAGTAGCTTGAGATGTCCCATTAAGTTGTTGACTTCCTCTCTTTCCATTCTTTTACAAAAAGCTTGTAGCACTATAAATTTCCCTCTTAGGATTGCCTTTGTGGTATCCCAGAGGTTCAGATAATTCATATATTCATTATCATTCTGTTCCAAAAACTTGATAATTTCCTCTTTAACCCTGCTATCTTTTAGCATAAGGTTAGTTTCCATGTCTTTGTATGAATATGTAGACTCCTGTTGTTGGTGAGTTAAACTTTTATTCCATGATGATCTGAGTAAATACAAGGAATAATTTCTATTCTTTTAAATTTGCTGAGTTTAGCTTTTGAGCGATCATATGATCACTTTTGGAGGATGTTCAATGGGCTGTTTAGAAGGATGTGTATTCAATTTTGTTTGGATGAAATGTTCTGTAGATATGTATTAAATTCAATTGTTGTATGGTGAAGTTTAAGTCCAGAATGTATTTACTTAGTTTCTTCTTGGAGGAGCTATCCAACACTGCCAAAAGAGTGTTAAAATCTCTGACTATTATGGTGCTGGAAGAATCAAATTGTTCATGTCTGTTAAGATCTTGCTTATAAATTGAGGAGCATTTTGGTTTGATGCATAAATGTTAATAATTGATCTCTGATCATTTGTTTCCCTTAACAAATATGAAGTGACCATCTTTGTCTTACCTTACTTTTTTTGGTTTAAGGACTAATATATCTGTAAATGAAATTGCAACCGCTGCTTTTTTCTATTTTCCATTTGCCTGGATTATAGTTGTTCATCCCTTCACTATTAGTCTATATTTATCCTTTAAGATAAGATGTGATTTTTGTATGCAGCAGATATCTGGATTGAGTTTTTGTATCCAGTCAGCCAACCTATACCTCTTTAGTGGACAATTTAAGCATTCACATTAATGGAGAGTATTGATAAGCCTGGTAGTATTTTGGGTTTCAAGGTTTTTTAAAGACCAGCCGATGTTTTTAATCCTTTTGCCACTGTGAAAGTTGGGTTTTAATCAATAATTTCTGAGTGAGTTAACTTTGGTGGTAGAGCATTGTGGTGGTCATTATGGAGGATGGGTCTGAGAGTGTCTTGAGGAGCTGGTTTAGTTATGGCAAATATCCTCAATGTGTGAATGTCATTAATGTATTTGACTTCTCCATCATAATTGAAACTCAGTTTAGCTGGATACAAGGTGCTGGGTTGAAAGTTTTGTTTTAGGAGATTGAAGGTTGATGACCATCCTCTTTTCGCTTGAAAAGTTTCAACAGAAAGATCTGCAGTCATACTAATATCCTTCCCCTTGTAGGTTATAATTTTCTTACATCTGGCTGCTTGCAGGATTTTCCTTTCATATTAATTTTGGCAAAGTTAATTACAGTGTGTCTAGGGGATGCTTTATTTGGATTGAATCATGCTTGGGTTCTGAAACTACTATCTGAATTTCAGTATTTCTTGCCATGTTTGGAACGTTTTCCTCTAAAATCTCTTGGAGTAGGGCAGCTGTGCCTTTCTGATCATTTTGATCACCTTCAGTAATTCCAATAAGGCAAATGTTTGCTCTTTTGAGTGGTCCCACAACTGTCTCAGGAAATGATCCATCTCTGCTCTCCATTTCTCTTCATGTTTGAGTGTTTTGGAATGTCAAAAGCTTTGTCTTCAGTGTCCAAGATCTTTTCTTTTGCCTGCTCTATCCTATTACTGAGGGATTTTACTGTATTTCTCATGTCTTTGAGGGATGCAACTTCTTGTGTCAATTGGTCAAAATCTTTCATGATTTTATCTTTGAATTCATTGAATTCTTGAGCCAACTTTTGAATTACTCCTTGACCTTCTAATTCCAATGTTACTTCAATTCTGTTAATCTTATATGCTATCCAAATTCTGAACTCAATTTATGATATCTCAGGCATTTATTTATGTATATAGGATCTTCTGTTGCTTCTCCTTTGTCATACCTTGGGGGATTTGATCTACTCTGGTTATTCATGTTGCCTGAGTTGTTCTGCTGATTCCCATGGTTGTTTTTCACTGTTTTTTTTAGAGAGTCTGGTAAGGTGGAATTAAATTGAGGGATCCTGGAGATGTGATTAATCATCCCTTTACCAGCCATAAAGAAAGATGGAGGCTTTACTGCCTTCATGTTTACATGGATGGAGCTGGAAAATATTCTTCTCAGCAAAGTATCTCAAGAATGGAAGAAAAAGTATCCAATGTACTCAAACCTATTATGAAACTAATTGTTAACTATCATAGGAAAGCTATAATCCAATTGTAGTCCAAGAATACAGGGAAAAGGGAGAGGTAGGGGAGGGGAGGGGGAGGATGGGTGAAGGGAGGGTGATTGCGGGGATCATGCCTATGATTTATCCTATAAGGGTACATGTGAATGTTTCTAAATGTCGAATATAAATGTCCTAACATAACAATTATGAGAATTACATGATGGCTATGTTGGCCAATTGGATGAAAGTATTTCAAATTATATATGGAAACAACACACTGTATTCCATGATAGTATTAATGTACACAAATATGATTTAATAAAAAAAAAAAAAGAAGCTATTCAGTTTTAAAAAAAAAATCATCCCTTTACCAGAGTGCTAGGACTGGTAGCTGCAGCTTTTCCCTTATGGCTTTACCAATGTCCCATTTAGTACTACAGCCTGAGACTCTAGGGACCTGTGTGGTATGATAGGGCTAGGTGGGTCTGTCTTATATTTAGCTGGACTCTGACCAATCCTACCAGATCAGTGACTTGGCTTGAAATCTCAGCTGTGGAGGAATATAAGTAATTAAGACACCCTGCCCCCCACTGGCAATAATTGGGAGAGAAGAATCAGACCCTCCCTCTACAACACAACCAGGGTATAACCTTGGGGGAATACCCAGGTGATCGGCCCAGATCAAGAGTTCCAAACCAATTGTCCCAGTCAGCACAAACATAGATCAGGTGGGAGAGTTCAAAAGGTCTCCAGCAACTGGACAGCAGGGGTCCACTGGCAGGTCATGTGTGACTCACTCTGGTGGTCTGTGGAGTCAAAAAGGACTGCTAGACAAAATAATTATTCCAGGGGGCTGGGCCTCTTTTTCCACTTTGCATCACCATCACCCCCAGTCACTGGTTACCCCTCAGGGCTACAGCCCAGCTCTCTCTAACACTCAAGTACATGAGGGATTTGCACCTAAGTCAAAGAGGCGACAGTGCCTCCCCTACTGTGCTGTCTTACTGTGCGACCTGCAGGTAGGACTAGTTCAGGCCTGATTCCCTCTGGTGATCATTGGAAACTGGGGAGTGTTCCACCTGTGTCTATGCTTAGCCATGGGTTACCATGGAATAGCGTGGCTCTCTCCTTCAGAGACCAGGCTCTGAGTTGGCCACATACCACCTCTGGAACCCTGTCAGGTCAGGTTCACCTGGCTTTCCACAGGATTGGTGAAGTTTATCTCCCAAATTTGACCCCAGTGGGAGAGACCATGGAGCCACCACCACTGTCAGGGGTGGTGCTGCCAGTCCGGGATACTGCTGTGTGTAGGTCACAGGAGCCAGGTGGGGAACTTGAGGGTGGAGTCTCTGGCCTCAGGCCGCTGGTCACAGGAGCCAGGTGGGGAGCCAGAGGGCGGAGTCCCCTACAGGGGGGGTTGCATGGTTTTCAGGAACTGGCAGGAGTTGCTGGCCACAGGCAGTGGTCACAGGAGCTGGATGGGAGTCCCTGGCTGCTGGTGCGAGTCCAAGGTGCTGGTTGGGATCTTAAAGCTCACAAGAATCCTTCAGGGACAGGTCTCACAGTGTCCTCTGACTCCAGTTCTCATGTGGTGTGGGAGTCCCTTAGCTAGTCTCAAGAGTGGAGTGCTGATCCCAGAAGGTGGAATTCAGATGGCGGTACTGTAGGCTCTTGCTAGGGCCTTCTCACCACCTTCCTACAATGGCATCTCCATGACCACTGAGACCTTCTCAGTATGGCTGTCTTGCCAGCCACCAACCTGTGGCAAATCCACTCCAACTGGCAAAGAATTCTGGTTGCTGTATATTGTTCAATTCTGTCTACTCTTCCAAGCTTTCCACTCAAGATGCAGCTTCCCCCAACAACCAAAAACTCAAGAAAGGCTTCCTCCCATCCCAGATCTTTCTCCAGGTGAGGCAGCTAATGATAGCTGGCTGCAATCAGTTGCCTAATTCATAAGATTTCCAACCATGGAGCATACACTGTGGTGACCTCTTCTCTGTGCTCACTGAGCTAAGACTCTGGTTAAGGTTCCCATGCCAGGTATGGCTGAGTTCTCTCTTTTTCCCCAGTTGTTCTAGGAGAGCTCAGCTGAATGATCCTTCTTGTCCACCATTTTGCTCAGCCCCACAATATTGAAATGGGTTTTCTTGACTTCTGGAGGATAGTACACAGAAGGAACCAGTAGTGTTTCAAACAGGAGGTCATAAAAAATAGTGCAGTACCTGTTTGAGGTTATGTTAGCAGTAGCCATCATTAAAAGGACAGTTGACAAACAAAATGGGTTGTTTTGTGGTGTACATTAATTTAACATAATAACAATGACTATTACTGATAACAAATACTAAAACACATCAGTATTTTCAATACTGGAACATGTCCTACAAACATGCATACAAAACTAATCCAAAACAATTTAAATACCATTTTATATTTGACAGTGTTTCCTATACAGTTTTAACACATTAAATAAGCCTAATATGTCTCGTTTAGAATGTCTATGGCCTTAATATTTAAAAGATATTTGAGGTCAAAGGACAAATTTAGAATTTTGATTTCAGAAGGCTTATTAATTATCAAAGGCTTGAAACATTTGTTCAAGGAGGATCACAGGTCAATAGGTTCTACAGGCAACGTGGTAGGTTATATGGCTGTACACCTTAACCCTTTTAAAGTTTAATATTTTCTAGTTAGCCAAAATACTCACATAAGAAACACATAAATTATCTCAGTGAGGCAAAACATTTTTGCATCTTTTAGGGTAGTCAGTGAAAATTAATAAACAAAAACCTGTAGTGAGATTTTTTAAATTGAAGAAAAACAGGTCATATTATTTCATCAAGAATGCTCCTGTGGCTCAAAGGAGTAGAGTGCTGGTTCCAAATACCGGAGGTGGTGGGTTCAAACCCGGCCCCCCGGCCAAAAACTGCAAAAAAAAAAAAAAAAAAGAATGCTACCAGCCACTTGGGAGGCTGAGGCAAGAGAATCACTTAAGCCCAAAAGTCTGTGGTTGCTGTGCGGTGTGACATCACAGCACTCTACCGAGGGTGACAAAGTGAGACTGTCTTAAGAAAAAAAAATGCATAAATATTTCAGTAAAACAAAACAAAATAATTTAAGAAAACTTTGTTGTTTTAACCAATTTTATGAATTATAGACAACTGGGTTACATGTAAATTCCTTCATGAATTCCCTGTCATGAGTTCTATTCTACCGGCATAGACAACCTACAAACATGTTAAAAACCTTCTGTTTTGTCCTTAATTTCCCTTTTCTTAAATAATCAATCATTCAATTTCAGGACAAAGTTCACTATGCTATATCCTTTCTTATACAATACTATTTTCCTTTCTGTTTAATCTTTCTTTTCTTTCTTTTTTTTTCTTCTCGTCACCCTTGGCAGAGTGTCATGGCGTCATAGCTCACAGCAACCTCAAACTCCTGGGCTTAAGCCATTCTCTTGCCTCAGCCTCTCAAATAGCTGGGACCACAGGTGCCCGTCACAATGCCCCACTATTTTTTAGAGACAGGCTCTCACTCTGGCTCAGGCTGGTCTCAAGCCTTTGAGCTCAGGAAATCCACTCACCATGGCTTCCCAAATGCTGGGATTATAGGCATGAGCCACTGCTCCCAGTAGTCTGTTTAACCTTTCTTATCAAAAATACTTTTTATAAAACAAGATCATAGTTTACTACAAAGCTAATCATTCCCTTAGTCAAACTGATAATTAGAAGATTTGAAAGGCAAAAATCTTATTCTTTGACAGAGAAGAGATTCAATTTCCCAAAAAATCACAGATAACCAAAGTATGATATCTCACAAATGACTCACACATTTTATGATCACCTTTCTAACTTTTTAAACTTTATAAAGTTTTAAGTTATTGAAAAGCATTTTGAAACCATGACATAGGCACCATCCCTGATGTCTTTCCCAGTCCTCCTATGTCTCACTTGACCTGGCATCAAAAATGGCTATAAAGGACAGGACGTATCTGTGTCTTTAATTCCTTTATCAAGTGCAAAGATATAAAACAGGATTTATCCTAGAATAGCCAGGGGCAAAGCTGAAGCAGGAAAAAAGGGGCTGTGTGGGCTAGATTGTGTCTTGTAGCTGATGGTGTAGGCACCCATGTCCTTTGGCCTCAACACAGCCACCCATCTAGACCTCAGAATTTAGAGGCTCAAAATGTAGAATAGAAGCTCACATCAAATCCAGCAAAATTTAGAAGTCTTACAGTGGTAGCACTGTTATAATCTTTAAACATCTCAAGTTTAATAACAGTTTTAAAACTAGTTTTATTTATCAAAGATTACCAAAGTCATGTGAACAAAAAGCCATTTGAGTTCTTTTCTTGTTTTCCTAATAAAATATTTGATTTATGTGCTTACTTTTCTTCTTCTTTATTTAAAACCAATTAATTAGAGTCATTTTACATATTTTGGTAGTGAAATAACATAGGCATATGACATATATAGACACACAAACAGACAGAAGCAGAATTTATATTTGCTGGCCTTTAAAGATATACTTTTATTCAGTCCATTAATCTTTTAATTACTTTATTTATCTTAGCAGTTTGCCTAGGTTGTAGTTATCTTTTATGTTATTTTTCTGTTAACTATTGCTACTTCCAGTAAATTAGATAGCACAGCCTAGGGATTAAATATACCTATAATTACTGCCTTAAACTCATAAATCCTACTGAGAGAAAACAAAGTATTTTATAGAACTTGTTATTTTGAAAAGTATACTATTATTATAATTCAAGGACCTATTTATCAACTATTTCTCTTTGGGGTCTCGATGTACATAGGCCAGGTCTGTGTACTTCTCCTTTTTAGTCAGTGGTGGGTACTCATACTGAGACCATTCCAGGAGAGAAATGTTATAAGATGAAGAGGTTCCAGCTGCCTGTCACTGTCTAGCCAAATGCAGATATGGGGATAGGTATAACTAGCTTTATTATCAGAAAGCCACTAATTCTAGACAACACTGAGACTAGTCTCTCAAGGACTGTTCTGCTTGGTTACCATTCTAACAGTTTTTATAATGGGAACACAAGGAAACAAACCTAGAAAATATTAACTTTATCTGATAGGAAATAACGTCAAAATAGTCTTTATTTGAGCAATGCAAAATGTTTAAATAACAGAAAGGTAATTTTCACTTTAACAAAATATCTAAGAGACTCATTATTGAACACATGATACCATTAATGTAATTTTAGAATACCAATATCACAACACCTATTGTCTGTGTGTGATGACTTCCTCAAGGCTGAGATAAACATCTTCACAATCATGGAGAAACCTTAACTAGATTATCATAGCCAAAGGGGAAGAAGATGAACTTAACAGACTAGGTTCCCTATACCGCTTCAGCTTAGCTGCTTTTCTGGCTTCAGCTTCAGCATGTCAAACCTCTTATTCATTGAGGGGACTTTCATTTGTTCTTACAGGATCAAGACATATTTCGTGTATGTAGTTGCCTTGCCTGCTGTCTGTTCTTCCACCACCATTTGTGTTCTTACATAATGCCTTATTTATCCCAATGATATCTTAGTATTATTTAAGACCATGGGTCTGATATCCCAGCAAAAGTTGTGCCATAGTTAGCTTATGCAATGGAATTCATTTGTCAAATTGTTACCGAACCAAATTCATCTGCTCACTTTGTGCAGTGAAGCCAGATAGATGATGGTGACAGTTGCAGCAGGAGAAAGAGGTATCTTTATAGCCTGGTGCCATGCAAGGAGTTTGAGCAGCTAACATGTAAGACCCAAACCTCTTGATTGTGTACAAGTCAGCATTTTTAAAGGCAGGGTTACATTTCAGGTAGACAAAATTGTAGATCCATATACAGAGGTTATGGTCTGGCCCCAAACTGGTAGGGTATCCTAGAGCGGGGAACCTATATTTTATAGGAGGACTTAGAGTTTCTTGGAATGTTATGATGAATGTGACAGGCCCCCCAGGGGAAATTTAGAACAAAGAATAGAAGTCAGAGTTCACTTCCTTAGTTTCTCCTTCTCCATTTTCCATCTGGTCGGGGTTTCTATAAAACAACTCAAGAACATATGTTAAGATGCCATCACTTGAACATTTCATGGATCTGGCTCATTTGGAGGGCCATTGTTCTCACCACATTACCCATCTGCTTTTCAATGTTAGCCAGGTGCTTGGAACTTCCTTGAAGGGACTCAAGATTTTTCTTTATTTTTAGGTAAGCAGGGTCCCTTCTCTATCTCAGTGTCATATGCAACATCACCAAAAGCAGCTACTTAACAGAATAGAGTAATAACCTGCTGAAGCACAGTTATGAAGCTGGTAGGAAGGCAACATTCTACAAAGTTAGATTTCTGTCCTTCATTGTATGGTATATATGTCTCAGAACCAAAGGCCAGGATACAGTGTTGTTCTCTATAGCCAGACAGCCCAGGTCTGAGAACTAAGGGTGGAGATGGGAGTGGCTTGTTTTGAAAATATACCAAATAATCCACTGGAAGAACTTCTTCATTTTCTGGAGATCTAATGCTAAAGAAAGAACACTTCCAAAGAGTTATAGTCATAGTCAGGTGAATTAGAAGTTGGCACTTCCCCTGGCCATTTTGAGGTTCAAATGAAGCCACAAAAGCAGTCTGCAAGATGGCATCTGAGAAGCTATGTTGAAACCATACAGCTGACCTAGTTTGCTTAGCTCATTCTTTCCCACTCCTCTAGTTTTTATCTAGTTAAGATTTCATCAGGATTTTGAGTATGTTTATCTCAGGAGACTTTGAGGAAGTAGTCACACATAGTCCAGAGTTGTCGTGATATTCGTAAAGTAAAAGTTACTTTGATGATATGATGTTTTCTTTGATAATTCTCTTAGATATTTTGTTAAAGTGAATATTACCTTTCTATTGTTTAAACATTTTGCATTGTTAGAATGAAGACTACTTTAATGTTGTTTTCTGTCAGATAAAGTTAACATTTTCTAGGTTTGTTTCCTGGTATTTCCATGATCAAAGTTATTAGAATTATAACTAAGGCAGAAGAGAATTGAGAGGCTATTCTCCCTGTTCTCCAGAACTGTTGACCTTCTGAAGATAAAACTTGTTGGGAACTGTCTGGTCAGTGACAGGTGGCCAGACCCTCTTTGTCCAGTAACACTCAAGTTGTTATCAGTAGGCCTTGGGTTTTCTATGCAATAGAAATTCATAAGAGGCCAATGGAAGTGACAGGCAAAACTTTACTGGACCTTCTGCTTGAGCATAAGGGAGATAGGACAGTGTTCTCAAGCTGGTTTCCCTAGGAGAGTTTGGGGAGAAATTTAAGGAGGGTTAGTCGGGGAAAAGGTAATGTTTAAGCATGTGGAGGTAGAGATTTCCTTGCACCTGCACAGTTTTAGTACATGCTTCTTCATGCCATGCCAATCTCTTTAGATCTCTACCCCTGGGTGTGATATATAATGAGGGCATAAGTCTGTGAAAGGTTGGCCCTGGTGTAGGTAAGCCCTGGTGCAGATGGTTGGCCAATCTTGGTGCAGGCAGGCCTGGTCAGTCCCAGCTCTGGGGAGTTTCTCCTTTGAGTAAGCCTTCCTTTTTGAGAGAAACTGTTTATCTCAGCCCTCTGCCAACAACTAAGTGGGGTAATAGTGAATTCTGTGGTCAGGGTGAGGGGCCTGAGTCCAGGACTTTTTTCTGTCTCAGTGGCACTAACCCATTGTATAGATTAGGGGTCACTGTACTCAGTGAGGCATTTGGTCCCAAATGAGGGAAATGAGGTTACTGTCACAGTGGGGGCAAGGAGGACTAAGACCTCTTAATTCTCTGCCCAGTAGTCCTGTTCAATACACAATTGTAAGGACAACTCCATAAGGACAAAACCTCTAAGAATTCATATCCTTCTGGAATAAAGGTTGAGGCCATCTTATCACTAAAGGACACCATCTAGTCAAAAAGCTGACTGAAGTAAGAGGAGCATCACATAGAGCTGGAAGAAGGCTAGCTGCTGTGCTTACCCCTTAGGCTTTACATTCAAGTGCAGAAACTATAGGAACTGTGACAGTTATATTTTATGTTAACCAGTTATCACTTCATCCCTTTCCTCTAATACCTTTTTTTAAAAGATGGTTTTAATGAAACCATCTTTTGGTGGTTACTAATGTTTTAAGTTTCAGTTGGGAAGATGACTAAATTGACATCATCTCATCCTGATTTGGCATTTTTAAAAATAGAATTAAAGATAAGAGCAGATGATGGGGGTGATATTGAGGGAGGAATGGATGTCTTCTGTTTCTCCTCCAAATCCGCTTTTCACCCTTTTCTACCCTGCTTTGTGCCCTAGGAAGCTCACCTGAATGGGTTGCAGCAATGGTGCAGATAATGGAACTCTGGTTGTGTTCAGTTAATGGAAGGGGGAGGTTGAGAGGGAGTTATAAATAGTAGATAGAGAGGGGGCACACAGTGAGTTCAGAGGATCTCTTCTCCTGTTTTTTTCCTATTGCATCACATCACTCCATGGAAAACATGGCTTCTATCACTATTTGCTACCCCTTCTGGGTTCCTGAGTGCTGTCACTAGCCTCAGGTTACTGCAGCAATCCTTGTTGGATGACTTTAAACTTTGTTGGGATTGGAACTGATGTGCCTGCCTTGCTGGGTTGTTGTAAGGCTTGGAAATAATGAATATTAATCAGTCAGTACCATGACTAGCACTTGGTAGGCCCTCAAAATGATCATTTTTTTCCTGGTAAATCCTTTTTGAATTCTAAATTCAAATGATTGCTTGAAGAATTTTCACTGCTTTGGGATATAAATGACACAACATAGATGTATGCTTCATTAAGTATAGATCACTAAAGACATGCAAGGTAGAGTTATACTAGACTCACTGAACCTTGCAAGCTATTACTTAAAAAATATATAGTTGTTATCTTGCAGATGCATTGCAGATGCAATTAGATATAGTTGTTAACTATAGTTGGATGCAATTAGGTTTTTCTCAGAAATGGCATAGGGTAAAAGCTGCATATTTCCATATAAATCTCATTCAATTAAAAACTTTTATACATCTTCTTTGGACTTTTGTTCTTTGGTTTTAGATTTTCCATTCCCATGTCCTTTGGTCCAAGAAGCATAGGTATCAAGATGAACAGATGGAGAAGTAATTGGTTCTCTGTTTTGTTGTATAAAAAAAGCATCTTGAAATGTAGAAGAAACTATTAAAGTCCGCACAGTGGCTTTCCACAGTACCTTCTGATGTAGGAAGTGAAATGGCGAGGGAAGGCAAATAGGAGTTGATTTTCTTTCTGCTGTGAAACTTTATATATCCTAAATCAGAGTTATTAGGAGAACTTGCAGGGGCAGGTGGAGAATTGTATCATGGTGCAAGACTGTTTTTTATTTATATGTTGCAAGTGACCATTAGAGTATCTCTTTCTCTGTGCTTCCATTTGTTACATCAGTTTAATGAAACTCACCACTTTTTGTTGTGTACCATGCTGTTTTATTTTCCTTCAGAATGAAATAGTTTCAAGAAGTGATCTGAGGAAAGAAATTGAACATTTGTTCATTAAACATCTGACTAAGGTAGAGTCCTTCTCAGGGCTGCAGAGCCTGAGTGTGTATTCTATATGTCTGGTTTTCTGGGTTTAGTTCTTGATTTCCTCACTTATCAGGCCATTTTCTCAGCCTCAGTTTCTTTCTATTTCTACTTCCTAGTCAAGTAGGGCTAATAATTGAATTTTCTTGAGACAGTCAAGCACAACAATGACTGAATAAGGCTTTTATAAAAAGTCAAGTGCTGTACTGATTTAAGGGGTTATTATTTATAAGCAAATGAAGGAGCTCAGGAAATCTTACTCCAAAACATTAATCCTTGGTATAAACAGTATTTTATTTTATCTTATTTTTTGAGATAGAGTCTCACTCTGTTGCCCTGAGTAGAGTGCCATGGCATCATCACAGTTCACAGCAACCTCAAACTCTTGGGTTTGAGCAATTCTCATGCCTCCTCCTCTGAATAAACTGGGACTACAGGCACGTGCCACTATGCCTAGTTAGTTTTTCTATTTTTAGTAGAGATGAGGTTTTGCACTTGCCCTTGTCTTGAACTCCTGAGCTCAAGCAATCCACCCACCTTGACCTCCCAGAGTGCTAGGATTACAGGCATGAGTCACAGCGCCCAACCTAAAGAGTATTTTGAATTAAAGGCTCTTACAATCAATAGGCATTGGAAGGAACATTCCCAGTTTCTTTCTAAAAAACTGGACTCTTCAGTTACAACAATCAACTTCCCTTCCCCTTACTATTATCTCAATATGTTATAGGAAAGAAGATCAAGAATGCAACCAGACTTGGCCCAAATCATTTTAAATATAATACCTACCTCTCATGTTAATTTAATTCCCAAAGGAATCATTTACAAGTTTTGATCTCTTTCCTCCAACTTTTCATTAACCCAAGTATCTGTTAACCTAGTAACCACTTATTACCCATCAACAGAATTACCTAGATTCTTCATCTCTGCTTTCTTTCTGAAATAAGGATATATGAACTTCTGGACTCTATTAGGATATTGGCTAATCACTGTGATTCTCCCTATGATCATGGTAAATAAATCTCTTCTCTTATTAAATTGCCTTATATTAAATTTATCTTTCGGCGAAACTTCCAGGGTGAATGGAAAGTTTCCCCTTACCTTCCCACTAACAATATATGATTAATAAATTCGACTTTTATCAATTGTATTTGTCTTGAAATAAAAGCCAAGAAAAATTTAGTAATTCAATAAAACATATGATATTGTCTGTAAAAGCAAGTCTTCTGACTGAATAATATAATGTATACAAAACTATCTAGAATAGTGCTTAGCGTATGGTAAGACCTCAGCAAATGTTCATTTCCTTTTTAAATAAAGCACTGAAATTACAGATTTTTCCTTTCCTTGGAGGACTACCCATTACCAGAATGTCTTTCTGTTACCAAACTGAACTTGGGTCTGCTTGCCCAGTGACACACCAGGATTTCCAGCAAGAGAAAATGAAGCATTTATTGCAGGCCACCAAGCAAGGACAGGCAGCTCTCACTTAATATCTGACTTCCACAGTGACTTATAAGCAAGGGTTTTTAAAGGCAGGGGACAGTGACAGGTGGCTAGAACCTCTTCATCTGGTAACAATAAATGGATTCAGACATTCTTTGATGTAAAATTGGTTAGGGAATCAAGGTTTTGTCTGAAAGGTCAACAGAAATTTATGATAAAGTTTGGCCTTAACATGGGTTAGTTAAGATAAGGAGACTTGGCTGGGCGCCTGTGGCTCAATCGGCTAAAGCGCCAGCCACGTACACCTAAGGTGGCGGGTTCGAATCCCCAGCCTGGGCCCGCCAAACAACAATGATGGCTGCAACCAAAAAATGGCCGGGCGTTGTGGCGGGCACCTA
>CAUYQV010026951.1:0-10223 GCA_963574575.1 Galagoides demidoff | reverse complement strand
TAGAGTGCCATGGCCTCACAGGTCATAGCAACCTCCAACTCCTGGGCTCAAGCGAGTCTCCTGCCTCCGCCTCCCAAGTAGCTGGGACCACAGGCGCCCGCCACAACACCCGGCCATTTTTTGGTTGCAGCTATCATTGTTGTTTGGTGGGCCTGGGCTGGGGATTTGAATCCGCCACCTAGGTGTACGTGGCTGGCGCCTTAGCCGATTGAGCCACAGGCACTGAGCCAGAAATGTATTTTCATACCTTTTTGGTTTATTGTTTATTTGGTTTTCTTTTGTGTGTGGTATTCATGACTTGATGTAAACGCTTGGCCAGTAAAAGTGTTTTTTACTTCATTGTTGCATTTGTATAATACTAGAATGAATATAATTATGAGGTCTGGAGTTGGGCTGTGTAGTTCTGTAATCCTGGCCCCACCTACACTGCAAGGAACCCTGGACAGGTGTCTCAGCTCACCAGAGCATCAGCCCTGTAGGGTTGTTGTGCAGGGGTAAGTAAATGAATACAGTTGAAGCGTGGAGAACAGAGCCTGGCATTAGTAAGCTCTAACAGTCTTTATGACGATTAAAATGGAAACACATGGAGTTTGAGAGGAAATGTTATCATAGTTAACAGTCCTTTTCATTATATGAGAAAATCTTAATTTGCTGTAGATAAATGTCCCTTGTAATCATTCTGTCCTCGGAAACTTTTCTGAGATAAGGACCAACTTTGCACATAGAGATAGTCACCTGCAACATTGTTATCAGCTGAACAATTAGGAATCTTCCTACCCTTCAAAAGAGTAGTTGCTGTGACATACTATGTAGCAGAAGAGTAGCTTCAGTGACATACTATGTAGTCATTAGAGATATTTGCAAACAAGTTGTCAATAACAAAAATGCTTTTATTTTAATTAAGGTGGGAAAAAAGATGGCCATGCAAATAGATAAGCAGCTTGAGCTTCACTGTGTAAATATCCACAGCAAAGAAAAAGGCCCAAGGAAATACCTAGCATGGTCAATAATTGCATTTCTGTTTTTTTGTTTTTGTCAAAGTTTCCTCTTTTTTTTTTTATTCATTTATTTATTTATTTTAGAGACGTAGTCTCAGTTTGTCACCCTCAATAGAGTGCTGAGGCATCACAGCTCACAGCAACCTCCAGCTCTTGGGCTTAGGCGATTCTCTCTAGGACTATAGGTGCCCGCCACAATGCCCGGCTATTTTTTTTTTTTTTCCGCAGTTTTTGGCCGGGGCTGGGTTCGAACCCTCCACCTCTGGCATGTGGGGCTGATGCCTTACTCCTTTGAGCCACAAGTGCTGCCCATCCTGGCTATTTTTTTGTTGCAGTTTGGCCAGGGCCGGGTTCAATCCTGTCACCCTCAGTATATGGGGCCAACCCCCTACTCACTGAGCCACAGGTGCTGCCCTTTGTCAATGTTTCCAACCTATCTAAAATAAATGTTAAATGTATCAAATTATTCAAATGTTTATATCTCTTAAATGGTTGAATTACTTAATCTTCTAAAGCTTTGGAATTAGGTGCAGCATTAAAATATTAAATTTTAATCTGGTCAGTTTTTTTTCCCTATTACAATAAAATAAATGTATATTGAGAATATCTTTCTAAAACATTACCTAAAACAGTGTGCTAAGGCATTGTGGGACAGAAAGACCAGCAAGAGCTTGAAATGTGGGTATTGCTGGATGTCAGCAACAGATATTTAGAAGGTGAATACTGCAAATACTACTACTTATGATAGCATTAAAAAATAATGCCTAGGAGCAGCAAAAAATGTGCAAGACCCCTATTCAGTAAACATGGAAAGAAATGATATAAATAGTATAATGTTTCACTATTGTAAAAGTGGATAGAGTTCTTTACAAATTTAGCAATAGATTTAGGGCAACTTCAAAGGAAATCTTAGGTGTTTTTGTGGAAATTGACAAAGTGATTTTTAAATGTATATGAAAATTAAAAGGGCCAAGGATAATCAGTAAAATAGTGAGAAAACAGAAGGCAAGAAGATGGAGGACTTCTTACCACATGGCAAGATATTAATATAAAGCTGCGGTAGTCAGATAGCATGGCATTGGCACAAGGGTAGACAAATAGATTAATGAAACTAGAGCATCATTAAAGAGACCAACATATATAGTCACCTAATTAATGACAAACAGGACCTGGAGTACAGTAGAGAAATGAAGGCCTTTTTGGTAAATGGTGCTAGTTAACTAGATCTTCATATAGAAAAAAATTAATTTTTGCCAATACCTCACACCATGCACAAAAATTAGCTCCAGATGTACTCTAAGTTAAAATGGAAAGTGTAAAAACAATAACTTTGGTAGAAGAAAATAGCTATTAACTGGCTTGGAAGCAATACCCCTTCCACTGTGCCTGAAACTAGTAAAATGTGCTTCAAGGGAGGGACAATGGGAACAGTAATTTATACTGAGTGTGGTGGCCAAATGTATGTATTTAACAATCTATAGGAAGAGTCATGACTATTTATCAAAGGAAAAATGTGCGTCTGTTCAAGTGAGCTTTATGCTCCATTATGGGATCCAAGTTCAGAAAATTGAAGTCCCTCTGATGTCAAAAGGTGAAGCAAGGACAGAAAGCCCTCACTAAGCGTGCTCCATAGACTAGTTTTATACTCTGTGGTTGCTGGTCTCATTAGTAAAGAATGCTGCTTAGATGTGGTGCTGAAACCACAAATAGGGAGGTGTAGATCATGAAATTAGGTCCTTTTTAGCTCATGAGGAAAAAAAGCCTATGGTTGTGGCAGGGGAGGGGATGTAATGAGGCAGGTCTGACCTCTGATCCTGACATGGCTAGTTTCTCTAGTTAGAATGATTAGGATTTTACTTTAGTTCACACAGCATTTCTTTGTGACCTTGGGTAGGTAAGAATTTAAACTTGATTTAAAAAAACTATCCTAAGTAAAGATTCATAAATTAGACTACATTAATGTTAAGAACTTCTGCTTTTCAAAAGACCAGTATAAATAAAGTGAAAAGGCAAGCCATAGTTGGAGAAAATTTTTGCAATGCATATATCCAATAAAGGACTTATGTTCAGAATGTGTAAAGAACTCCATCAGATACATAAAAAGCCACTTAGCCTAATAAAAAACGGGCAAAAGACTTGCACAGGCACCTCACAAAAGAAGATATGCAAATGGTCCGTAAGCATACATGAAAAGGCACCCAACTCCATTAGTCATCATGTAGTTAAAACCCCACTGCACTGTCACCATACAGCAGACTGGCTCCGTTGAAAAAAAGCAAAGAACGCCAAGCGTTGGATAGGCTGTAGAACAAATGGAATATTCAGATCATGTCTGCCATCCCCAGGGCTATGGGTGAGCTACTGAATGTCCCCAACCCTCAGTGTTGCTGTCTTGTCCTGTGCGGTGGTAACAATGTGTACATGCCCAGGTTACTGTGAGTCTAAATGTTATGTGCGGCTCTCCCATGTAGCCAGGGGCATGGGAGCTCCTAGAATCTTCTTTTCAGTTATTACTACCTTGCCCTTTCATTACTGTTGCTGTAAGAGCCTTGTAGTAGTTACTAGGATTTTTTTCAGAGATTTAATGAAAGCAATAGTATCTAGAATTTATATCATACATAGAAACTGCCAGTTTAATTTTCTGTCTCTTACCCTTCCTAACAATACCATAATACAGCGGTTCTCAACCTGTGGGTCGTGACCCCTTTTGGGGGGTCAAACAACCCTTTCACAGGGGTTGCCAAAATACGTCCTGCATATCAGATATTTACATTATGATTCATAACAGTAGCAAAATTATAGTTATGAAGTGGCAATAAAAATAATTTTATGGTTGGGGTCACCACGACATGAGGAACTGTATTAAAGGGTCGTGGCATTAGGAAGGTTGAGAACCACTGCCATAATAGTTGAGTACTAAAATATTTAGGTACTATTGTTGCTCCCATTTTTCAGGTGAGATAACGTGTGCTCAGAGATAAAGTAACATCTCGAGATCACTGAAATAATAAGTGATAGAGAAGTGCTGAGAACCTGTCACTCAACACCTGTGTCTGTAATGAACCCATGTTCTCTAGTGCCTCTCAGCAAATAACCCAGACTTGCTACTTCTTTGGCCTCTCTGTACCTTCCCATCACAGCTCCCCCTTGAGGTCCTCTTCCCCTGTTTGGATTCAGCCAAATCTCTCCTTACATTCCTGGCATATCCTCGTATAATGTAGTAAGAGGTTATACTGGTCTGCATTGTAATGACCACATATAGTAATAGCAGCTGACCATGCTGCTGTTGAGTGCTCACTGTGTGCAGGCACCATGCTTGGCCCTCTCTGTGTTATCACATCGACTCTCTGGAACAACTCAGTGAGGAGGCCCTGACTATTACCATCATTTTGTAGAATCTGAGCTGCACAGAAGTGAAGTGCCTTGTCCAGGGCCACAGAAGAGGCAGGGCCAGGGGTCAGGGCCAGGGGTCAAGCCCAAATCGGCCAGAGGCCAGAGCCGGAACTCTTCACCACAGCTGTGTGCTGTCACTGGTGTGTGTGGCACTTGGACCCTTGGCTGATCAGAGCATTTGTGTTCATGAAGACCATTCCCTGCTTAATCCAGCATGTGTTGAGCACCTGCTGTGTACCAGACATTTGGAACATATTGGGGTCGCCAAAAGCAATAAGTTGATGATGATGACCTTGAAGAACTCAGATTTAGTAAGGGAGGCAGATCATAGGAGATCGGGGTGGTCTTTGTAGTCCTGAGGTGGGGAGTGAGGGAAGGGAAGCCTTGTCTAAGGAAGACTTTACCAAGAAGTGCTTGAGCTGGGTTTTGAAATGTGGATAAGAGTTTGCTAACTGATAAGGGCAGCAAGGGCATTCTAGGCAGAAAGCCCAGTCAATTGAAGTCACACCTGGTCCTAAAGATTTTAAACTCCCGTGTCGTCGTTGAGGGTCTTCAGAGCAGAGCCACTCACTCAGACCACTGACTTCCATTGGGCCAGGAGTGTGATGCCATTGGATGTCATCCTCTACACAGAAGAAAATTCCAGAGTGAAGGAGCATCTGCCCCTCCTCACACTGCCGACAATACCTTATCCTTGGCAGGGTGTTTGGCCTCCTGTGCGCTGCATGGACAATGTCACTGATAGCCACAGCTGGCATGGTGAAGTGGCTGTCAAACTTCAGGGATTGGGCCTTGCAACTAAAAGCCAATGGATCTAGGATAGGAAGCAACTTAAACAGGTGATTCTGATGTAGGAGGCCTGTGACCTTCAATTTGAAAAACTCTACCTTTAGGTCTCTTGGGGAAGATGCACCAGGGTCCACACAGTTCATTCCAGTGTGATTCAAGTGCTATAGAGGGTTACCTTATCACAGAGGGCAACTGTCCTCATGCTCCTGCATGCAGCTGTGTCCATACATTTGGCCACAAATGGTGGAGGATTTATGTTTTTGGAGGGATATTCTATTATTGTGTGTTAAAAACTGCATGCCATTTAGTTCATGCCATGATGAATTAAATTAAGTGCTTGATTATATTGCCTTGAAAATATACCATACAGCAACAGTATTATATAAACCCCAGCCTTAAGCAGCAGATTGCTCCTTATTTATTGTTCCATCTGCAAAGTTCGACCTCTTTATAGCTTGCCCATTTGTAGAGATCGTAGCTGGAATGATCCCATCTAATCTTTCTATGCTTGTTCTCACCAGCACTCCTCTCTGCAAAAAAACTGAAGATGGCCATAAACAGAATCTGAAGGTGACTTTTCCTGAGTCACTTCCTCTGAGTGTCTTCTTTTCCTTTCCAAACCTGAGTTTTCTTGGCAGGAGAAGTTACCTGGATCTGTAGGCCCTGGAGGAATCATCGTAAAAGCTGTGTCAGATGGCACTCTCAGGGCACCCAGCCAGGCTGCTAGTCCTGCCCTACTCAGGACTGGCCTTGGTGATTGTTTTCGTCTCCTCCACTGCCAGCAGAGGTCCTGTGTCTTCCTGTCTTTGCCCCAAAGGTTGGCTTCCAGGCCGTTGGATAGGTGAAGATGGCATCCTAGTCTCTCTAGCTCATTTAACTCTGAATTTAACAATCTATTCACAGCAAATAAGATGGTTGCTCCTGGGCTGCAAACAACCTACTTCATTTGAGCCATAAGTTCTGATGGGCATACGGCACTTCAAGGGAGGATTATGGGCACTCCAAGGGGACTTTTTTTTTTTTTTTTTTAAGACAAGTGTCTCAAGCTCACAGCAACCTCGAACTCTTGGGCTTAAGTGATCCTCTTGCCTCAGCCTCCCAAGTAGCTGGGACTACAGGCTCCCGCCACAACAGCTGGCTATTTTTTTGAGACAGGGTCTTGCTCTGGCTCAGGCTGGTCTTGAACCCTTGAGCTCAGGACAATCCACCCTCTTTGGCCTCCCAAGTGCTGGGATTATGGGCATGACCCACCATGCTTGGCCTCCAAGGGGACTCTTGATATGATTTTTGTCCTAGCCACTGGCTTTGGGACCCACCCTCCCTAAGCTGTGACTCCATATCCAAATCTCAGCAGTGGGTTCTGTGTTAGGCATTTGGCCCTGGGCCCTCCACTTGTTCTACTGGCGTTGAATCTCTGGGGAGCGTGTACAACAGGCTAATACCTGCTCTTTGCTATGTCCAGCTGAGTCTGAATGTCCGGGTGGGCTCCAATAACCCCAGCTTTATCCAGCTCTTCAGATGATTCTCTTGCACTCTGAAATTTGAGAATAGGGTTTGATGATTCTTTTGTCTCAGTATGAGTTGATGTATCTGTAGTTGTTTAATGCTCTAAAACATTGTCTGCCACTTTTCTTGTGTGGTAAATTATGTCTAATCTGAATTTGAAATTATGCTGATTCTGAAAATATACTGCCCTGTTGTTCCCCAAATGTTGCCAGTGATCACTGAGCTTGAATTTCATTTCAATTTGTAATTTTTAATTTGTTTTTGTCTACTTTCTTTTAGGTATCTGTACCATGTTTTGACCAAAAACACCACAGTCACAGAACAGAATCGGAACCTACTAGTGGAGACCATCCGCTCCATCACTGAGATTCTGATTTGGGGGGATCAAAATGACAGCTCTGTATTTGAGTAAGGGTTTCTAATGATTTTGTGTTTTTTGATTCTTCTTCCCTTGAGAATGTTTTTGTAAATGTATGCCATGAGTCATTCCTGATGATGTCAGGATTTGACACTAATTTAATCTTGCCCAGATATCTATCTATATCTATAAAAAATACCCTTGAAATACTGTAGAAATGCAAGCCGAAAATGGGGATTATGGAAATGAATGTCTCCACAAAATCTAGAAATGTCATGGGTAACTTTCCTCCAAATAGTGTCTGATTATGTCCCCAAAAGGAGAAAATATCCTGGTTGGCTAGATTGTATATAACAAAAAGGACTCTGCTCTGGGGAAGTCACCAAGGGTTCACAGTTACTGTGTTTACTGATGCCAGGCACAGTGTTGAGCTCCTGATGAGACAGTCCAGCTAAGTCTCCCATATACCACAGGGTGGAAGTGCTGTCAGTATCCCCCTTTTTTCTCAAGGTCATGCACATGGTAAGCAGTGAAACAACAGCCTACACCCAGAGTCCCTGAGTGGTTTCTCCCCATTCTTGTACTTCTTAGATGAGCAGTCTTAGGCTAGCCTCTTTATCTCCCTGAGTCTCAGTGTCTTCATCTTTAAAGGACAGAGAAAGTTTCCTATCTAGTGCCTGATACCAAGTAGGCACTCAATAAATGCTAGTAGAGAAGACAGGTGTATCTACTGGATAGTTAAAAGGCCATAAAATCATGAGCTACCTCCCAAATAGACTTGGCTACATGGTTTAGTGCAGAAGGACTTGGGATTGGGTTATAACAACCGTCGTGCTGGGCAATGGTGGCTAATGCCTGTATTCCTAGACTTTGGGAGGCCAAGGTGGGCAGATTGCCTGAGTCATGGGTTTGAGACCAGCCTGAGCCAGAGTGAGACCCCATCTCTAAAAAAGCCAGGTGTTGGAGGAGGAGCAAGATAGCAGCCTAGTAACAGTTTCCTTGCAACTAGGCATGTTGAGATGGGGGAGAGAAGACTCCAGGCATCTCTGGCTGGTGGGATCTGCCAGAAACATCCCTTTGGTGACACAGGGAGTCAATGAGAGACTTCAGGACCCCATGAGGAGGACAAAAGCAGTGGAGAATTGGCAAGTGGTTGCGTGTGCTTGTTCTGTCTAATCCCGCCTGCAGCTGACTCATGGAAAACCTCGCCCAGAGGCATGGTAACGTAAAGAACAAGAGGAAATGAAAGGAAATTTAGGGCAAGGAAACAGATAAAAACACTCATGAGGAAGAATCAGCAGAAAAATCCTGGCAATGTGAAAAACCAGTCGAGAGCAACCCCCTCAAGGGACTGTGAGGCAGCTACTATAGAGGATTCCACCTATAAAGAAATGTTAGAAATGACAGAAAGGGAATTTAGAATACAGGTGATGAAAACAATGAAGGAAACTGCTGATAAAGTGGAAAATAACTAAAAGGAAATCCAAAAACAGAATCAAATAAGAGATGAACAATATGAAGAATATAGAAAGGATATAGCAGAACTGAAGGAACTGAAGCAGTCAATTAGGGAACTTAAAGATGCAACAGAAAGTATCAACAACAGATTAGACCATGCAGAAGAAAGAATCTCAGAGGTAGAGGACAAAGCTCTTGAGATTACTCAGATAGTTAGAGAGGCAGAAAAGAAGAGAGAGAAAGCAGAACATCACTGACAGAATTATGGGACTTTATGAAGTATTCAAACATACAAGTTACAGGTATCCCAGATACCTGTAGGGAAAGAAGAGTGCCCCTAGGGGAATGGAAGCCATAGTAGAGAACATTATAAATGAAAATTTCCCAAATATCACCAAAGATTCTGACATACTCCTTTCAGAGGTATATCAGACCCCACGTGGCCTCAACTCTAACCGAGCTTCTCCAAGACACATTGTGATGATCCTGTCAAGATCAAAAAAAAAAAAAAAAAAAAAAAAGATTCTTCAAGCTGTCAGGAGTAAGCGCCAGTTGACCTACAGGGGCAAATCCATCAGGGTAACTGTAGACTTCTCTAATGAAACTTTTCAAGTAAGAAGACGATGGTCTTCTACCTTTAATCTACTTAAACAGAATGATTTTCAGCCCAGAATTCTATATCCTGGGAAGCTAAGCTTTAAAATTGACAGAGAAATCAAATCATTTACTGATATACAAACACTGAGGAAATTAGCCACAACAAGACCAGCTCTACAGGAAATACTTCAATCTGTTCTACACACTGACCATCACAGTGGATCAACAGCAAAGTAAGAACTCAGAAATTAAAAGACAGAACCTAACCTCCACAGTGATGCAAAAGATAAAACTAAGCAATGGACTCTCACAAAATAAGATGAATAGAACACTACCACACTTATCAATTATCTTAGTAAATGTTAATGGCTTGAATTGCCTACTGAAGAGGCATAGATTGGCTGACTGGGTTAAAAAACACAAGCCATACAGGGGTACAAGTGAAACTCTCTAAGAGTAGAATCAGAATGTTTTAAAACTATAACTGAGAAAATGACATGAAGGCTGTGTTGATCAGTTTGATGGAAGTATTTCGGATTGCATGCGGAGGCCCCACACTGTACCCCAGAAGTGCATTAATGTACATAGTTACCATTCAATAAAATTAAAAAAAAAAGTTAGCTTAGCTATTATATCAGCATTCTGCTTCCTTGAAATAAGTACTATTACCCTGTGTCCTTTAACAAAAGACCAGAAGTGTTATCGACCCCATATCTAATAAAAAGTTACAAGTTCCTGTTAACCTTTTAGTAGTAGAATATTTACTAAAGAACCAAAATGTTATATTGAGATTTCCTGTATCTCTATTTCTTAATAATTTTAACATATTGTATTCATTGTTTACCAGTTAAAATCTGGGCTATTAGGTAGGCTATTTCAGTTAATGATCACAAATTAGGTCTTTAACAAATATATATCATAATTTGCTTTCATCAATAAATTGTTAGTCATGTTACACTTTACACTTGGACATATACACAGTAGTTATCTGATTATAATAATTTTTTTTGCATTTTACAGAAATAAATTACTCCTAACCAAAATTTCTCAGAAAAATTTCAGCAAACTGGGGCCAGGGAAAAGCGATATTCTGCATTTGAACTTGGAAGGAAGCTGAGTTGTTT
>CAUYQV010026944.1:0-17455 GCA_963574575.1 Galagoides demidoff | reverse complement strand
GAATATAAACATCTTAACACAATAACCAAGAAAACGACATAAAGGCTATGTTAACCAGTTTGATGAAAATATTTCAAATTGTATATGAAAACACCACACTGTACCCCATGATTGCATTAATGTATACAGCTATCATTTAATTTAAAAAAAAAGGAAGAAATAGAAGGTTAGGATTAAAACTTTAAGGTTAACATAGTATTCATGGGGAAGAAATTCTTGAAAGCAAAAGTATACCAAAAACTGTCAGATAATTCTTCTCACACATTACTTTCTTAGGTAATTCAAGAAATATTCCTAAAAAGTCAGTTCCTTTTTTAAAAAAAACAAAACAAAACAAAAAAACTATCCTTTTAAAAAAATTTTTCCAAGCAGCACCCACTGACTCTAAGTCGGAGGTCTTCTGCACTTCGCAGTCTCCCTTGTTTCAGTTTGTCAGGTCTCAGCACCATGGTTTGTACCCACTTAACTTTTCTTTAGATTATCAAATTACCCAAAGGATACACAATCAAACATGCTTTCCAGTAAACATACCTCTGCATTTGACATTTACTTCTCTTTAAAGCCCACACCAATAGGAAATTTACACTTCTATTTTAAGCCCACACTGAAAGAAAAAACTTGAGTCAATTAAAGATTCCACTTTCTTCTTGTCTTGGACTCAGACAAAAGTTCAAGAGGTCTCAAAGGAACAACTGGTCTCCTGTGGGACTAACATTGCCACCTCTCCATTCACAGTGAGGCTGTTGGTCTCTACAGGTCACCCCTACATTCGTTTTTGTTCCAAACCAGCAGCCTCTTTAGGTGTCACTCCGAGGTACTTGTAAAATCTTCACTTTGGAATGTGGGAATCTGCTTCTTGATGCTTCCAGGCACCCAGTAATATCTTGTTACTCCAGTGCTTGGCACATGACAGGAAACTGCGGGGCTGTCTGCCTATGAAGACAGCCATGCATACCTTTCTTCTGCTCTGGCACCACGTTGGGAATGGGGAAAATCTGTTTCTTCCTGCTACCTTTGGCAGACTCGGCTCTGGGATTAGGTACAAATTTTCTCAGGCTCTCGAATCTATGTGGATATTCTCCCCTCCTCCTATCCAGACTTGCTCTAGATGGTGAGAGGTTCTCTTAGAAATTTACTGCCATCTCAGCTCTCTTCCCCTCCTCAAGAATCTTCTCTAGCCTCAATCATAGGTAACCTTGACCTCTGAAATGAGAAATTCTTCGGTTTCATTGGCACTAAGCAGGCAAAATAGTCTGCTTTGTCCCTACCTCATAGAAAATTTGTGGCATACTTCCTGGATTTTGTTTCTAAAAGCCACATCACACTGAGGAAAACAGATTTTAAGGAAGAAGGAAATTCCTTGGGGATTCTGAAAAGGAGGATACAGTGATATGCCAGGAGTCCCCTGAGGAATGGAGATTTAAATCTCTGAGTCCTGTAGGTAGAGAGATACACCATGGAAATGAATAGGTTAAACCCAGCGCTCCAGTGGCCCAGGTATAGTATGGAAGCATCTGACAGTGGACCAGGTGTGACACATGAGACCCAGAATGACCTTTCCCCAACCACTATCTTCTTCCCAGCATGGCCTCTCTTTGTCATTCTCATCCTCTAAAGGTCAGTGACAATGATGAGTTTAGCTATAAACGAATTCTGTTTAGATGTCCATGGGAAATATATGTGTGCAGCAGGAAGTAGCAATGCACAAGTCTGAAGCTCAGGGGAGGGATCTGGACTGGAGAAGATTTCATATTTGTCAGCCTGTCGTTAACCATGGAGGTGGGTGAGCTCGCCAGGATTGGAGAAGAGGTGCAAAGCAAAAAGTGAGCGTTAACGTTTTCTGTTAAGAGGAGGAAATCTGGAAAAAGAAGAAAAGTAGTAAGAGAGGAGAAAGAGGAACCCAGGAGACAGCCAATCTGGAGAGGCTTTCGTGGTGGAATTATTGCTCTTATCGAATACAGGAACATTTTCAGTAGAGTGAAATAGTATAAACCAAAATTGACTCATGGTGCAATTGTGTCATCTGAAGTGTGTGTTTGGGGATATGTTTCTGAAGCCACAGTGGCTCTGATAAGGGGGAGTGTAAACCCTTTAGAAATGACTTTGCTCAATTTCTCCTTCTTCTCAATTTTTTCTTCTTCATTTAAGGAACGTGCCTTCTCTGGTCCCTGAAGACTAACAGTGATTCTCTGCCATCTTCCATTTTCCTCATTCATTTGTTCATTCATTCAATCACTCATTAGGTCAAACATTCATAAATCTTTCCTGTTTCTTAGAAAACATTTCCTGTTTCTTGTTCAAAACATTGTGCTTAGCACTAGAGCTCAAAAAAATGTAAAGTGCTTCCCTTTAGAAACATAATGGAAAGAAATAAATATGAAAATAAAAAATGGAACACAGTTTTGTAAGCACTCTTGCAATATGTACACAATGCTAAAGGAGTGTTCCAGAAAGAAAGACTCCATTTGGAAGAGTTATTAACGTTTCAATAATCTGTCACCTAGAATCATCTCCTTTATTCAGTAACCATATCATTCCTCTTCATCTGATATGTAATGAGTGCTACCGTGCTTAAGGCATTTTACTGGAACTGGGGATAGAGCAAAGAATAAAATAGAGCCCAGCTTTCGCAGCTTCAGGGCTAACCAGGCTCATGATCTAAACTTGGCTCTCACTTGCCCTTGGCAAAGAGGTATCACTTTAATTTGAAGGTTTGTTTCTTCATGATGCATATATATTAAATAAGAATGAATGAAATGAACACTGGAAAGACTTATTTAGTAACAATGTACAGAGCCTTCAACATACAGATTTTCCATTTATTTTGCTTGTTGTTCAGGGGCTTCTATCATTCAGGCCCACACTCCTGGCCAGCATCTGGATAGAAAGGATGTAGCTGGACACTCACATAAGAATCTCTACTCCATACACCAGTCTAATTTTCCCATAGCCAGAGAGACAGGAATGGTGACTTCATCCATCTCCATCTCATGGAAGAAGAACAACTGCAAATCTAAGGGGAAGATACTAATTTCACGAAATTATCAGGGATGAGAAGGAAGAGAAAACTGTAAAATAAAAATATATTTAAAATTGCTAATTAAATTTTCTTAGCATTTTGAAGGGATTATCCACTGTTCTCTGGCTTCCATTTACTGCTATTAATAAATTAACTCTCAAATTAGTTGATAATTTAAGTATGAAGGGTAGTCTGGCTGGGGTTAGTTCTCTGCTGTTTGTTCATCAGATTATTTGTGAACTTTAACCTAGGATTCATTAGACTTCCTGAATTGGAGGATGGTTATCTATTAATTCTTTAAATAAATCAGCAACTATCTCTTGAAATATTTACCATTCTCTTCTATTTTCTAGATGCTAATTTGACTTTTTTACCTAATTGTCTATCCTCTTAATTAATTATATTTTATATAATTTTTGTCTTTAGTATCTGAATTCAATTTAATTTCTTTAGTTCTACCTCTGGATAATGATTTACTTTTTAGCATTTTCTAATCCAGGAATAGCAAATTATGGCCTGAAGCACAAACGTGGCCCACAAGCAATATTCATATAGCCTGAAAGCTAAAAATGGTTCTCATTCTTAAAAGGTTGTAAAAATTAGAAATCAGACCAAAAGGAAGAATGTAAGACAAAAAAAGAAAAGTCTAACCCTTTACAAAAAAAGTGTGCTAGCACTTGATCTAATCTGCTATTGAATCTTTCCACAGACTATGTATCTCAAAGAATATTTGATTTTACTTACATTTTTTCTGTTTAGTTCTTTTTTAAATCGACCTGGTTATTTTCTTTATCCCTGGCTTCTGATTCATGTATTTGGTTCACATCTTCATGTGTTTAATAAACACTTTTTTAAAAAAAATATTCTGCATCCTAAAATTCTAGTAGCTGAAGTTCTTATAATCTGATTCTGCTGCTTATGATTTCTGCCAACTTCTAATAATGTTCTGTTTCCTCATGGCTTTTTTTACTGTCTATTGTAACCTATAATCATTCATACTCTATCATAGGCAAGTTTTGTAGGACTAGAATGAAACTTTTCCTCCAGAGAAGAGAGTGTTTGTTTCTGTTGACACTGAGAAGTACTACCTATCTGGGGGTACATTAAATCAGAATTCTCAACTTAACAGTCTTTGTTTCAAGTAAATGGCATAAATCCAGGCTCAAAATTCATGTACATGCTGGCTTTGATACATGCATTTTTCAGGAAAGTTTCTTTTTTCTTCTCCATCTATCTCAGTTAAAACTGAGAAAATCAATTTCCCTACATTCTGAGACCATCGGGTACATTTTTTCTTGTTCCCTACTTCCCAGAGGGTATAGATTTTGCTGGTTCACAGAATAGGCAGAAAAAGGAATGGGAGATCTTCATTCTATTTTCTCACCTCTTGTCTGTTTCGGGGCTTTAGCTTTGTCATACCTTCCCCACTGCCCTAGTTCACCGTTAAAACATAAGCTACAGGCTACCCTCTATTCACAAAAGACTCTCATCAGGAGATGCTGCAGGTACCTATACATCTGTGCTTACTCACTTCACTGGACTCCTGATCTTGCTTCTTTGAGAATTCATCTATTTAAAAGAGACTTAAAACTATTTTGTCTGCCATTTTGCAGCATTTCACGGTGAGGGAGTTTCAGGATTTTAGACTGCCATAATATTTGCCAATAACAATAAATTAGCAAGTTATTTAATTTCCTAAAGTTTCTATGGTTTAACATTTATATAACTATATATATATATATGTGCTACAGATATAGTTTTGTTTGATTTTGTTTGTTTTGATTTTGAATTTACTCAATTGTGCTGATTTTGAAGCTATTTTTTCTCAGCTGTAAACAATAATTCTACATACATTTTTGATAACACAAGACTAGCCATTGAATGTATTTTTTCCTTATCAGGTGATTTCTTGTGTTTTCCACCAAAAGGAGGCACTATAGGTGAGTCCAGAAGGTTGGAAGATAAAAACAAAATTTGCTTTCCATTCATGTCAGTCTTGCCCCAGAACAGGCACTTCAGTTAATAGCAGAGTGATTTTTTGTAGTTTTTTGTGGCTCTCTCAAGAACAGCCGATGATCCTCTCTCAGAAGTATCACAGCATTTGTCAAGAGTTTTTATCATGGAGGGATATTTAATTTTACCACATGTCTTTTCTGTGTTTATTGAGATGATCATATGGTTTTGTTCTTTCATTCTACATGTATTAGCCTGATGTATCATGTTTATTAATCTGCACATGTTAAACCATCCTTGCATCCCTGGGATGAATCCCACTTGGTAATGATGAGTAGAAAACATTACAGACTTCATATGCATACACACACACGTACACATATTCACGCACATGCATGCACACATACATTCATGCAAATGCACGCACACACATTTACACACATGCACACACACACAAACTGTTAGGACTAACAAAATCAATAAAGTTGCAGGGTACAACTAGCCAACAGCAAACTATCTGAAAAAGAAGTCAAAAAAGCAATTCTAGCAGTTATGAGAAACAAAGTAAAATACCTACAAATAAATTTAATGAAGGAGGTAAAAGATCTCTACAGTGAAAACTACAAAGCACTGATAAAACAAATTGAAAAGAACACAAATACATGAAAAGATATTTCATGTTCATAAATTGGAAGTATTATTATTAAAATATGCAATCTATCCAAAGCCATCTACAGATTCAACTCAATCACTATCAAAATACCAATGACATTCTTCTCAGAAATAGGAAAACAAATGTAAAATTAATGTGGAAGCACAAAAGATCTAGATTAGCCAAAGTAATCTTGGGTCAAAAGAACAAAGCAGAAGGCATCACACTGACTTCAAAATACACTTCAAAGCAATTATAACTAAAACATCATAGTTCTGATACTTAGTATAAAAACAGACACATGAAAAATGGAAAAGGAGAGAGAACCCAGAAACAAATAGACATATTTACAGCCAACTGATCTTTAACAACAGCACCAAGAACATACATTAGGCAAAGGATAAATTCTTCATTACGTGCTTTTGTTTCATTGACCACAATATCTCCATGAAAAAATGATCATTTGATACTTCCAAAGACGGTATAATATTCAAGTGGTACTTGCCAGGAGAGCTATACCAATTGGCTTCCTCCAACATTGGTCTTCTGATTACTCCAACACCAAAGCCATTAATGGTGATTAAATATTTTTAGTATCTACCATTCCTATCACATCATATACTGACATAATTTCAATTATGTGCAAGATTTAATTTGTATATACTTCATTTGTGTATGAATCTAATGATTGATAAAATCCTGTTAAAGAGTAACCAAAAATAAAAAAAAAACCCAACTGGTCTGAATTTCCTTAATTTGATACTACACAACACAGCCCAAAAGAAAATCTTATTCAACCAGTCATTGCACTGTTTGCTTAATGACAATTTTATTTGAACATAAATATGTTTACCTAAACCAGATATTGCCCATGTGTTTCTAACTCATAAAATAAGCTTTATTATATACTCAAGATAAATAGGAAACTCCTTGTGTTGTAATGGAGCTAATGGGAATGGCAGAAAACAATGGAATCAGGAACGTGGAAATAGGACATGTGGTAGCTGAGACCCAAATATATCTTTGTGGACAGGGAGATCACTTTGAATGTATCTTATTGTTTAAGATGGCAATTCATGGGTTCATAAAGATCAGCTCTTTCTTAAATTATCCTTGTTAGAAACTATCCTTGACCAAATTGTGGAATCTCATATTTATCAAGAGAAAATCTTTCATAAGAAATAATTTACTTAGCCTCCTACAGACTTGATATCCAAATGAAATATTATTACTTTTGTCCCAAATCAGTTCCCAACTTAATGTTTCCCAAACTGACACCTCAGAACCACCGGCAGCACGCCATCTGAAATTCTTGTAAAAAATTATACTTGCTCAGATTTGATGAGAAACAGGTTTGAGAATATGAGAAAATATATTCAGGGACCATTTTATTCCTAAGAATTGATAATATCCTTGCGGTGTGATACATAATGATAAGCAATGTATGCTGAGAATGAATTGTGTGCCTGTTCTAATGTTTCATGTGCATTAACTTATTTAATTATCAGGATCATCCTATTATAATCACTATCTTTGAAATAAGAAAATAAAGGCATAGAAAGTTACATAATTTGCAAAAAAAAAAAAATGCACAGCTGAGAATTGGTAAATGCAGGACTGACATTGCATATGCAACCACTGTACCGTGCTACCTATGTGGTCACTCCCAAGTGGGAGTTAATGCCACTCATTTCCCCTGAAGTATCAAAGTCCCAAAGAATCAATATTATTTTCAGCACTGTACTTAATACATGAGAAAATAAAATTCCTATGCTAAAAGTACTTATTCATATCTAAAAGTAAAAACATATATGCCCATACTTGTAGTTTATAGAAAGAAACTTTTATTCATGTAGCTTCAGTGAAATATTTTGAATAAAAACAATCAATCACATATGGATTAATTCTATCTAGAAATTAATCTAACTACATCTGTTTTTCTTTTAAGAAAAACACATCTGATAATTAACTATTCCAAGAAACTTTGGAAATTATTTTGAATTGTTCTGAATAACAAAATAAATTTCATCTCTCATCCTATGGCAATGGTATTTATTTGCCCCCAAAGAAGCAGAGAGAATGGCAAACTACTGTGGTAACACAAGGATGATTTATAATCAAACTGGTACGAAGTTAGCATAGACAGAATCTCAGACTAGACAGGATTAAGAGTGAAATTTTTTGATGATCAATCTTTTGTGGTTTTAATAGAGAAATTAGATATCAAACATAATGTGAAAATATTGTAACACAGTTATTTGGTATCCATCATTCAAATATATGTCAACAATACATTGTAAATAATGTCTTTGCAGGCTGGGCACAATAGCTCACTCCTGTCATCCTAGCTTTCTGGGAGGCTGAGGTGGGTGGATCGCTTGAGCTCAGGAGTTAGAGCGAGATCCCGTCTCTAAAAACAGTTGGGCATTGTGGCTAGCACCTGTAGTCCCAGCTGCTAGGGAGGCTGAAGCAAGAGGATGGCTTAAGCCCAAGAGTTTGAGGGTGCTGTGAGCTGTGACTCCACAACACTCTACCAACGGCAACAAAGTGAGACTGTGTCTCAAATAATAATAATGATGATGATGATTTTTAAAATTATTTTGTTAATTTCAGATTCTCATGGAGATACTAATGATTAGGTTACATTGCTAAATTTCTTAGGTAAAGTTGAGCTTTTCAGCTAGCTCACCCCCTGGGTGAAGGACTCAACCACAAGAGTGATTTTTTTTTTTTTAACTGAGAGATATGATGAGATTTGTCTCAGCACGTTTGAATGTATTTTAGTGGGGAGAGACAAATATTGTGAGATAACTTATCTGTCAACTAGTTCATGTCATTTAACAGCAAATGATTAAAGAGGTTTTTATTGACTTTGCCATTTAAAATTAAATGGTATGTTTTTATTACACATAGTTTTTGGTTTCTATGATTATGTACGTTATCAAAACATATCAGTTGAGTTTTGGAAAATGATAATCTCTTTTGCTTGGAAAGTATTAACTTCAAGGAGGTAAATTTTGCTAAGAATAAAGTGACTTCGGGGCTAAGTGTGGTGGCTCATGCCTGTAATCCCAGCACTCTGGGAGGCCAAGGTTGGTATATTGCCCGAGCTTATAAATTCGAGATCAGCCTGAGCTAGAATGAGACCCCATCTCTAAAAATAGTTAGGGGGCTGTGGGGGGCACCTGTAATCTCAGCTACTCAGGAGGCTGAGGCCAGAGAATCACTTGAGCCCAGTAGTCTGGGGTTGCTGGGAGCTATGACGCCACACCACTCTACCAGGGGTGACAAAGTGAGATTTTGTCTAAAAAAAAAAAAAAAAAAAAAGAATAAACTGGTGGTTCTGGTGATCCATGGAGGAAAGAGATGATTTAATAGTCTTTTTATGGCAATATTTCATAATAAGAAGTAAATAAATATACACTTAAGGTGAAGTAGAGATTATAAGTAATATCAGAGGCCTTGGAACCTGGTGGCTAAGAGCATATGGCCTGGATTCAGCTAGAAATGTATTTGACTCCTGAATTCACTACTTTGTGATTCCTCAAGAGTCTATAAGCGCCTTACAGTAGAGACTGTGTCTGTTAATGTGCACAGATAGTAGATACTCAATAAAAGAACTCAAGAGTTGAGTTGTGTGACTTTCATTCTACATTACGAATTTGCTGAACTGATTTCTAATTCTGGATTTCTATTTCTCACCTTACTATACATCTAAAGAATGTCTACTCTTTCTTCTTTACACAAGTCTTCTCTGACCATCCTCCAACCCTTCCTTCTCTATTCTCAGTTTAATCCTTTTCTTCTCTAGTCTCTAAAGAATACCTTGAATCAAAGTTACCCAAATTGTATTTGAGTTTATTAATGAAACTAGCACAAATAGGAAAGAGTAATAAATTCTTTCTGGATAATCAGATAATACATACTCAGAGACTTAAGGAAAATTTCCCAATTTTCATTCAAGCTTTTTTTTACTGATATAGAATTCACATATCACAGAATTCACCATTTTAAAATGTAAAATTCAGTACGTTTTGGTATATTCATGAGGTCACAAGGTTGTACCACTCTCACCAGTGCCCAATTTCAGACTATTTAAAAAGAAACCCCATTTGTTTGTAATCATCACAGAAGTGCATATCAAAACCACCCTGAGATATAACCTAATCCCAGTGAGTATAGCTCACATTACAAGCTGCAGAAGCTGGCATGGTGTGGAGAGAAGGGAACATTTATACACTATTGGTAGGATTGCTAACAGAGCCTTTTTTGCAAGAAGTATAGAGAATTTTCAAAGAATAACAACAAAAGACGTTCCATTTGATCTTGTAATCTCATTACTAGGTATCTGCACAGAAGTAAAAATAAAATCTGACCATAAGGACATCTGCACTCAAATGTTCATAGTAGCTCAACTCACAATCACTAAGACATGAAATCAAGCCAAGTACCCATCAACCCATGAATGAATGAAAAAACAAACTGTGGGATATGTATACCATGAAATATTAGCCATAAGAAAAGATGGAGACTTTATACCTTTTGTATTACCTGGAAGGATTGTTCTCTAAATCCTTCCAGGTTAATATAAAAGGTGTAAAAGTATCACAACAGTGGGAAAGCAAGCATCCAACGTGCTCAATATTAATATGGAACCAGTAGGTTAACAGCTGCATGTCCACATTAGAGAAAAACCCATTTAAATTCAAGATGGAGGAAAGAGTGTAGGTTTGGTAAGTTCTAACCTATTGGGTACAATGTGGAGGTATGTGGCACACCTCCTGGGTGAAGGGCTCAATTGCAACTTGGACTTTACCTAAAAAATGCAAACAATGTACCCTCATAATGTGTACCGTTTTATTAATATGAAATTTAAAAAAGAGGAAACATAGTACATACTGTATATACTAGTTTATGCTATCCATGTTCTCAGGCATGCATTAATAATATCTGAAAACATATTTATTGTGGATAGGGAGTTATTACTGTTATTCCATATATCCTTTTACCACTAATAGTGTCTCTTTGATGTCAAGAATCACCTGGATCTGACACCAAGAAGCTGGGTGGGACAACCATCTTCTATCAGACTTAATTTCCCATCTATTGAAAGAGGAGGCAGGATATAGATTACTTTATAAGGCCCCTTCAGGGTTGGCTGCTATATGGGGGTATAAGACTTCTCCATTACAACTGGGGAAAGAAAGCACTGTTTTACTCTTTGAACTAGGAATGTAACCCCATAGCAAAAGGGAATTTAGATTAATCTGTCACCTCTTTCTCTCTTTTCTCCCCCTAAAACCAGTAATTACATAGTATTGCCCTTAATAATCACTACACAAGGGCTGCCTGGAAAGTGTCCAGACAGTATTCAGCCATGTATATTTCTATTTTCCATATCACATGCCTGGATACCTTCTGGATAGCCCGTACATAAGGAAAAAATAAGAACAATTATCCCCTAGTATATTATACTTCTTTTTGTAATTGCTTGAAAGAAGAGTTACCATATGATAGACTATGATACAGTGTGAGTTTGAATCCTTTTGTAAATCTCTCCAAACAAACTTAGGAAGTGAGTGAAGCCTGGGTTCCAAGCTTCTCCAACAGCCACTTCTTCCATTTCACTGGTATCCTCCTTTGATTGCCAAGGTCCAATTTAAGCTTATTCTAAGGGAAGTACCTGGGCATCCTTTATAAAATGAAATGTATTATTCTTGCTGAGCACATTTTAACTTTACTACTAAATTATGTTAAAATTTAATGGCTTCAATGACATGTGGGGGAAGGCTGAAGCTTTTCAGAGTTCTTCAAAATCTCAAAAACAGATACATTTCTACTGGAAAGCTGGTTCCTCTCACTCTCACTGAAGGGGAAACTTCAAATGTCAATAAGTCAAGTCACTGCCTTCATATCTCACTAACAACTGGGATTAAAATCTGAATTCATGACTTTTGAACTCAAAGTCTTGCTTCAGTAAGATACTCTGGACAACTTTTTTTTTAATTTCTTCCATTTGCCTCGCATATCTCTATAACATCCCCTCTTCACTTTAACCCTCTTGTTATCATTAATTGATTCTCGATGTCTTACTGTCCTTATCTCCACTGCCCTGACAGCTCTAACTGACATGGTACTTCCTGGCCAGTTTTGTCACCCACACTAAATTTACACAAAGCCTCAGCGACAGTTTATTAGTTTGTTTCTCACCTTTCTCTTTCTGAGGAATTTTGAGAAAGTTGCGATTATGATTATCCCCCAGACTGCTTTGGCCCTCTACCACCTTTTTGAGTTTCAATATTTTCTCTTGTACTAACTCGAGTCCTTAATAATGCTTCCTCAGAGTTTAATTCTCTGTTACCGTTGTATTCAGTTTTTTCATTTTTACCTTACTATGTATACATCATCACACGGGCAAGAGTATTAAACCTGCCTCTTGTTTTCATACTTTCAATAAAATCTTACCTGTCCATAAGCAGGAGCTCTAACACAATTTCTCCTTCAATTACATTAGCTACGGTTGATAACAGAAAGTCGCAGTTCTCCAATTCACTGACTCCTTTGATCCTTCATGGGTCTTTAACCCAACAGATGTCTGGGGAATCCAAGTCCCCTTGGAGTTCAACATTATGAGAGTTCAACTGACCTCAGCAGCTGGTTTTTCCTCACCTACCGTTTTGACGGCCTATAGCAGATGCCCCATAATACTGTCTTTGTTTTATGATTTTTTTTCCCTCTCTCAATCTCCTAAACTCAGAGTACTCTTGCCTCCTCACCGTCTATAGGCTTAGGCTACTTTGTAGAGCTTGTGAAAATTTAGAGAAATTATGAGCATTTTTTGTGGGGGAGAGGTTGGAGATAGAGTATTTACAATGTTCAGAGAAAATAAGCAAATATTACTATTATTGATATTATGTTCTTTCTTTCTCCTAGATGATCCAATTTCCATTCAGGACTATTGTTCTTTGAGCCCAGGGTTAAATACTTTTTTTTTTTAAAGCTTCCTAAACCCTCTAGGCAGAAGAGAAAGGTTTTACCCTGCTAAGAGTTCCTGCGATTCCACAATGCTAGATTATTAAGGAGCACCCCAACTCCCCAGTTTTCCTCAAGGAACAGAATAGAATATGGTAGAATGTTCTATTTTTCTACCCAATCTCTCAGGAACTATATTCTACCTTTGCCAGTTCCAATTTCTACTTATAAGCTAAAAACATACTTGAGAAGATAAATTCCAGAGATTTTCAGTCAACGGTACTTTAGTAACAGATAATAGAAAAACTAGACATGTTTGTCCAGAATGAAATTTCTCTGCAAGTAGACTCCAAGCCATGTAAAGGAATGATTAAGGGCTAAGATTCTGGCATCCGAAAAATTAAATTTTGAACGATGTCACTGCCTTTACCATATGTGTTTCAGAAAGTCACATGGCCACTGGAGTTCTCAGTTTACTTATCTGTAAATTGGTGCTAATAATAGCCACTTACCTCATAAGATTATTGTAGGTATTAAATGATATGACCTCTTTAGAATGCTTATCACAGACCCTAGGATAGAATAGGCCTTTGATCAATATTATCTATCATTATTCCATGCTTTGAAATGTAAGCTGATTTAAGTATTAAAGCTCTGCAATGTAAGCTGATATATACGTATTAAAAATGCCTTATCTGTCGTTCAATTACAAGAAGTTTTTGAATCTCATCTTTTTGAGATGACATGCATTTACTATTTATAAGGAAAATCAAGAACTTACTATATTTTGTAAAACAAAACAAAAAATATGCAGAATCAAATTCTGCCTTGGGTTATTCTACTGCCAACTGAATGTTTATCAATTGTGATCATTTCCTGTTTAGCAGCATAAAATCAGAGAAATTTAGAAGTAGAAAGTAACAACCTCAAATTTATTATAGTACTAAGGAGTTCCATACAAACATTAATGTGCATTTTATGAATGATTCTTCCTACATCCCCATGAGGAAGTCTAGCATTACTATCTGTATTTTCAAAGAAGGGCAAACTAAGAGTCAGAATATTTGAAATAATACAAAGCTGAGTTATTGCTATCTCAATGAGAGATTTGTTGTGTTTTCTGAATGCCACTCACAACAAGGAGACCAAAAGCTCAAATTCCTGGAGAGACTTCACACTGTATGTCACATGACCAGCCACTTACTAACCTCCACCATTCTAAGAAAAAGGTAGCCAAGTTTCATGTAACCTTCCTCGAACTAGGCTAAAAACTCCACACTGTACCTCTGTGACCCATTTGGGTTACTGAGGATCTTATGCGGTCAAAGGTCTTTAATTTCTTTGGAAATGTGAGGATGGAGGATTGTAGGAACCTAAGCTCTTTGTAGCTAAACACTTAGTGACTGAAAATAATTTACAATAAACCCTAAGTCTTCTTCTTGGAACCCAGAATGATGGATGGAAACTTCACAGGCAGGTCCATAGAACAAGAACCTGAAAACAAAATATACCTCTAAAGTGTTATATTCTGTAGAGAAATGACTTGCTCCATAAGTCTATATTTTAGAAAAAATACTAGTCCAGAAAATATTTTGATATTTTCCTGGTGACTCATATGGTTATAAAACTTTTGCTGTTTCTCTGGGATCAAGGACGAGGATGTGGGCCAATGCAATAATGACGGTTGTTACTCTAAGACCCTCCCTTCAAGGCACTATACTACTCCCCCTTTTCTGGCCTATTGTTTTCCTTTCACAACTTCAATTTATTTATCTGAAAATGAGAACCATAATCCTGTGAAAATGGGAAAAGAAGAACTGTGGAATTAGTAATTCATAGATAAGTAACACATGAGCAAATGTTAGAAGTTCTTCATTCTCACAGCAATGGAGAGTAGAAGTAGCATAAATAGGGTGGAATAAAAATAGGGTAGAGGTAATATGATTAACAAGCCCACAGACTGTTTCAAAGACATTCCTTTTTAATATCTTAGCCCTTCAAAAGTTTTCTCATAGCTGCCAACCAGTAGAAAAGTGAAGGAGGTTGAATTGTACCTCAGTGGATTTGTTATGCACCAAATTAGATGAAAGAAAGGGAGAGGCTTGGACAATTCACGGTACAAATAGTCAGCCCTGATCTGTTTTCTTTGCAAAATCCAAGATAGATGGGTGCTAAACATCTACCATGTCCTTGTGATTTCTCAGCTTAGAGGTCAGTTAAGAGTTCAGAAAAGAAATAGTCAAGTTTTCTGGGGATTTTTTCCTTCTTTTTATTTCTAAGTATGACATGGGTACAAATATTTTTGGTTGCATGGATTGCTTTCATAAGGCTTGAGTCCTGGTTGCGAGTGTGTGCTCTCGTCCTTCAAATTGTGTTCCCTGTGCCCATTTGGCAGGTTTCACCTGTTCCCTCACTCCCTTTCCCCATGGCTTGACTTCTGTTGAGTTTTCCCTTCCTTTATGAACATGTGCTCTTATTTTTGTCTTTTAAAGGTATAGGCAGGATTTCTCAACCATGACACTGTTGGAATTTGGGGTTGAAAAATTTTTCTGTTGTGCCAGCAGGCTTTCTGTAGGATGTTCAACCTTATTCTTGGCCTCCACTTGCTAAATACCAGTAGCCTACCCCTGCCCTCTTGACTGTGATAACCAGAAACATCTCCAGACATTGCCAAATGTCTCTGCATACACCTATATGAGAGCTACTGGTGTGTGTGTGTGTGTGTGTGTGTGTGTGTGTGTTTTAACCTCATTCCAAATGTGACTCTTCTATAATTCTTTCTGCTATGGAAAAAATTCCAACAAAGTTGACACAGGTTTCCTTGCGTGCTGCTCTCTTCATTTTGCTTTGTGTCTTTGTCCTGCTCTGTCACTCTCACCATGCACATGCATGAGCACACACACACACTCTCGAATCTTTTATCTTCCAAGCCTGCCTGTTAAAGATGAAAAGGAGCCCATGGGTTTGTGCTGCCACGTCACCTCTTAAGCCTTTTCAAACTTATAATTCAGGAGATAAAGAATGGTACGGCAATGTGGTTTGCCAATTCACTATTCAACCTGATAGTAGTGCTACATGGTAATTTCAGCAAAAATAAATTTTTTAAAGAAAAAACAAAACAAAACAAAACCCAAATGACTCCCTCATATAGTTAGCACTTTACAGTACAATGTGGAACATTCTTTTCTTTATGAGCTGTGGGCCATAAAGAAAGTGTATAGAAGGATGGTTAATGTGTCGTCGAGAGTAAAATTATTAGCGTATTATATATGATGCAGTCATATAGCAAAAGAGCTGAAGCTTATGTTTGCCCTTAAAGGAGATGCAGTCACATAATAGAGAGCCTTAGAGCTAGGGTTTACTGTACTTTGGGAATTAATCACATAAACTATAAATTGGGTTCAACAGGCTGGCTGGGTAAATAGGCGCAGCTAATGAGGACACTATGAGATCTTATAAGAGAGCTGACTGCCCCAGGACAAATAGTCCGTGGCGCACCTGATGGAAAACTAGAAGACATCAAAGCATAAAGGATTAGTGCTCTCACAGTGTTGAGAAATGGCCGGGGGGAGATTCACCAACTTATTACCCACATCCAAGCTAATCCTGTTATCTGCAAAATATAACTGTGTTCAGGAACTGCCACCACCTCAACTTGCAGAAGGATAATTTTGCTTTTACATGGACAAAAGTAAAGGAAATTTTCATCTGACTAAAAAAACAGAAGATGATTACTATTTTTAAAGGTTTCCCCCCAACCCCCATATTTGGCTGCATACATAAAAACACAGAGAATATAAAAGCTTCCACGAGCATAAAATGGTACAGGGGAAATGGGGGTTGGGAGATGAGGAGAGAGGTATCTGCAAAGAAGCTACTATGATTTTCCAAAACTCCTGCTTGTCCGTGAAATGAGTATCAAGGGAAGAGGGAGCACATGGTGTATATAATTAAATCTGTACTAATTTCAAACAGACTGAATTTACCTTTTCAAAGCAGGTGGGCAAAGACTATCTTTGAAAAGTAAAAGAACTAACCAAAGAAAAAGAAATCAACAGTGACCCAGCCATTTGCTGCTCTTCCCTGCACCAGCAGCTCTCCTAGGATATTGATTGCTGGGGAGACACCCACCTGATCCCAACAGATGATCTCTGCAGGGGAAAGGGGCAAAGCCCGTGAGCTCCCTGCCAATCTGCCTTGGGGAAAATGCCTTCCTGAGCTACAGTCGACATTCAGTTCCAGCTTGTTTATGCAATTGAGGGTCACACTGTTTGGAAATAAATTGCAATTTATCCTCAGCCTCTACTGATTATGAAAGCAGAGCTGGGGACTGAAGCTGGTTGGGCCACTGTCTGGCCTCCATGTCCCAGGGGCACCCTTTTCCCTCTGCTGCCCCCTTTGTTTAGCTAAGCTATTGATAATATATATGGCTTGTGGTGGATAGAAAAGGGAGGTTCCACCTGCTTGTCTGCAAAGCCAGTGCCTACCACAGGGCCTGGCCCACAAGAAGAACTTAAAGAGCGATCAAATGAAGCTTGGGTACACCAAAGATGTAGACAATAGTTTCAGTAATTAATGCCCCCAGCAAATTTAAGAAACTGTATTATTCTCAGGCATAAAGCTATATTATAGCAAATTCTGCAATATAGCTCTTCTTTTGCAGAAAACTTGAGGATCATTGCTATATTATTTGCCTGAAGAAATAACAGAAAGAAAAAGATCTCTGGACAGCACTTGTGGCTCAGTGAGTAGGGTGCCGGCCCCATATACTGAGGGTGGCAGGTTCAAGCTAAAACAGCAGTGGCAACTGCAAGAAAAAATCATCAGGCGGTCACCTGTAGTCCCAGCTACCTGGGAGG
>CAUYQV010026943.1:0-13456 GCA_963574575.1 Galagoides demidoff | reverse complement strand
GAGTCATTTAACAAAAATCTTTACTAAATTAAAAATACCACCACTTATTTCTTGAAATACTGATGAAACAAGCAACCATGATTTATAACTACTTTACAAAGAGACCTTACATTTTTTTTTATCACTTATCATAACTTTACTGAGTGTAATTTCCTATATAATTTCAAATTTAAATTTCTAGTGTAAATAGCCAGGTAAAAGGTTACTTGTCCAAATCAAGGGCCTTAGGGACCCAAATAAATCAGGAGCTGACTTGTTTTCTTATGTTCATTGTATTTAATTCTTGATAAGATAGAATACTTCTTGGGCATTTTTCAATGTCCTGTCTGCAATGACAGAGATTAACAAATCATTTGGAAACAAAGCTTCTTTGTTAGGAAAGAAAATTCAGGCTGGACACCTCCAGTATCTTATGCCTGAATTCCTAGCACTTTAGGAAATCGAGTTGGGAGTTTCACTTAAGGTCAGGAGTTTGAGACAAGCCTGAGTAAGAGTGAGACCCTGTCTCTACAAAAAAAAAAAAAAAAATTAGCCAGGTATGGTAACATAGGTCTATAGTCCTAGCTACTCAGGAGGCTGAGGCAGGAGGATTACTTGAGCCCAGGAGTTTGAGGTTGCAGCAAGCGATGATGACACTACTACCAATCTATTCATGGGACACACTCCTACTCATGCTTTAGGTCTCAAAAACCTCCCTGACCCCCAAGTGTGAGTCCTTCATGTAGCTTCAGTAGCATCCAATGTACTCTCTCAGAAGAGCAACAAGGGTAATTGCTGGATTACTTGTTTCTCCCACTGCATTCTCAAAGCTTATTTACTATCACTGTTTTTAAAATTTTTATTTCTTGGCTTGGCGCCTGTGGCTCAATCGGCTAAGGCACCAGCCACATACACCTAAGGTGGCGGGTTCGAATCCAGCCAGGGCCCGCCAAACAACAATGATGCTGCAACCAAAAAATAGCCGGGTGTTGTGGCGGGCGCCTGTGGTCCCAGCTACTTGGGAGGCAGAGGCAGGTGACTCGCTTGAGCCCAGGAGTTGGAGGTTGCTGTGAGCTCTGAGGCCACAGCACTCTACCCAGGGGACAGCTTGAGGCTCTGTCTCAAAAAAAAAAAAAAAAAAAAATTTATTTCTTCAGAGACAAGGTCTTGCTCTGTTGCTCATGAGTGCAGTGGTGTAATCTTAGCTCACTACAGCCTGGAACTCCTAGACTCTAAGTGATCCTCCACCTTGAAGCTCCCAAGTAGCTGGTACTACAGGAGTGAGTCACCACACCTGCCCTCCTTGTTTCTCTCATATCTGCCACACAGTAGGTTGTCAGTGCTTAGTCATCCAAGTTATGTATTAGCATTCTGCAAATGGTAACACTTTTGTTTTTGCTATCTTAATGTACAGAAGTTTTAAATTTGGGGTAGGCAAATTATATTCTTATCTTTTTCTTTTTTATTCTGTTATCAATTTGCTGTTAAATTTCATTATTTTCCAGTAGTATTTTTGTCTTATCTCTATGGCCTAAGGATTGAACAATAATTTATATCCTACAAGTTGCCTAGGATCTTCATTTTCACATTTTCACATTCCTTAATCTTCCTGGAATTGATGTGTGTATTGGTGCGAGGTAGGGATCTAATTTTTTTTTTTTATAGAGAGAGAGATAAGCATTTTCCCAGTGAGGTTTACCCAGTGGTGTTTTCTCCCAGTGATTTGCAATACCACCTTTCTCATGCCAAATACACAAAGACATACAGAGTATGTTTCCAGATTTTGTTCTGTTGCATTGGTTCATTGTCTGGTCTCATATTTTATTTTCTTTTTCTTTATTTGTTTTTTGTTCTCGTATTTTAAAGTGCTGATAAATAAAGTAATCTGGTAAAGTGATCCCTTCAACATCTTCTTGTTGATCTCCAACATTTTCACTATATGTAGTCTTTTGTTCTCTCATAGAAATATTGTATCAAGGAGTCAAGGTCCCCAAAATAAAACCCTGTTTGGGGTCATACTAACTTCTAAAACCAAATAGTTTTTTTTTAAAAAATCTGAATACTTGTACCTGTTTCACTCACTGTTTGAGAAATTCATTAGGCAGAAGAAATGTATATTTGTTTGAGGCCTTAATATTCCTAGGAAAAACCATCTTGAGGCTTCTTGGAACCATTTCAATAGTAGCTTTGAAAAAGAATGACTTAGCCAAAAACTTTATTTTTCTAATCCCAGGGAAGAGACAAACTCAGCAGTTGATGCTCCACATGATTTGCCCAAAGACCTCCCACTGAGATCTCCATAAACTTGTAACTTAGATTACTCAGTGAGGTCACCCCATGCAGGCCATGGGCAAGCAGCCAAACCTTGACACAGGCTGCAGTAGATCCCCAAACAAGTACATACACATAGCCTTTTTTGGTCGATAGCTTAAACCCATGGTCTGAAACAACCAGGAAAACCTCCAAAGAGGAGTATAACACAGGAATCTGGCTTCACATTTTCAAATAATTATGTTTCAGATCCATTTTTGGACAGACAGCCTTTATAAAACCCAGTACGTATGGGTTTTTCTCATATGTAGTTTTCTATTTCAAAAAGCTTAAGTTACAAGTGTCTGATTTTTCTTATAAAATTCTAAAGTTATTATAATTTGCAGCTAAATCTAGAACTAGAGGAACACTTTGAGAAGATTTAGTTCAGCGATGTCTTCCAACTCTGACTATTCTTTATTAATTTATTTTTTGAGATAGGGTCTTGTTCCGTTGCCCAAGCTGGCATGGTGTGATCACAGCTCACTGCAGCCTCCAACTCCCATGCTCAAGAGATCCGTCTAGCTCAGCCTTGGGTAGCTAGGACTATAAGGGTGCCACTAAGCCCAACTAATATGTATGTAACACATATATATATATATATATTTTTTTTTTTTTTTGGTAGTTTTTGGTGGGGGCCAGGTTTGAACCCACCACCATAGGTATATGGGGCCGGTGGCACCCTACTCCTTTGAGCCACAGGTGCTGCCCAACCCAGCTAATATTTTTAAAATGTCTTTTGTAGAGATGGAGTCGCTCTATGTTGCCCAGGCTTATCTAAAACTCCTGGTCTTAAATTATCCTTCTGTCTTGGTTTCACAAAGTGCTGGGATAAGATACTGCATCCAGCCTTGCCTATGCTTTGGAGTTACCTGGGTGGTTTTAAAAATCTCAATTCTGGGCAGTGCCAGTAGCTCAAAGGAGTAGGGTACCATCCCCATATACCAGTGGTGGTGGGTTCAAACCCGGCCCCGGCCAAAAAAAAAAAAAAAAAAAAATATATATATATATATATATATATAGACTGTACACTCAGACCAATTAAACAATAATGGGAAGGAATGCCCAACTATCAGTATTCTTTAACTCTCCTTGAGTAAAAACATTGTACCATCAAGGTTGAGAGAAACATTGATCCAATTCACACCTTTAGCACACTAAGAAAATGAGACTTAGAGAGGTTAAGTGACTTTTAATTGTATTGTAGACTTACACTACCCATTATGATAGCCAGCAGCCACAGTGTCTATTTCTTTTTTTTTTTGGAGACAGAGTGGGGGGTCAGAGTGCCATGGGGTTTGCCTTGCTCATAGCAACCTTAGGACCCTGGGTTCAAGCAATCCTCCTGTCTCAGCCCCCCGAGTAGCTGGGATTAGCTCCTGCCACAACACCCAGCTAATTTTTCTATTTTTAGTAGAGATAGGATCTGGCTCTTATGCTGGTCTTGGACTCCTGAACTCAAGCAATCCTCCTGCCTCAGCCTCACAGAGTGTTAGGATTACAGGTGTGAGCCACTGTACACAGGCCCAGAAGACAAGAGGATTGTTTGAGCCCAAAAGCTTGTGGTTGCTGTGAGCTATATGGCATGGCACTCTACCCAGGGTAACAGAGTGAAATTGTGTCTCAAAAAAATAAAAATAAATAGATAAACAAACCTTTATTCTGTAATGATTAGTATACTAAAATATATTTTAAGACTAGTTCAACATTAGCATGTACATATGTAAAGCACCTAAAACCACAATAAAAGCAATAGTTTCTTAGGTGAGTATAATTGTGACTCAAATTCACCCCCCTCTACTTCCACCCCCAAACCAATGCATAATGATTCAGAAGGCTGATTTTTTTTTTTTTTTCACCTTGATTGTCAAAGAACGCTCATTGGAGAAAGAGCCGCAGTTTTCTGGTGACTGGTCCATCCAGCTCAGAGCCAATTCACGAACATGTCCAGGCATAATCTTGGCCCAAGGGAAACACAAAGGAAATGGTCAAAAGACGATCTCCTTATGGGCTGAAAACAAGATACAGTGTAAGAACTGAACTGGAAGAAAAAGAAAAAAATCGAATTGAAGTAGGTTTTATTTTCAATATAATAGGATTTATCACCACCATTGTCTTTTTCTAACTTATAGGACAGATTTAAACCTCTAAACCTTCTTGACCTCTAAGTAAAACATACCTCAGAATATATTTCATAAAGCAGGTATTGGTGCTAGAGGGATTCAAAGCTGCTGAGTTAGTTGTATTTTCCACTACAAAAATACCAACATATATTAACTTTGTTTTTTCAGTTGTGTTATGAAACCGAAACTTAATATCACTGTATCAGAATACACTGTTCCTTGTCATGTGGCTCAATGTCTCCTATCCCCGAGTGCATTATGTCAAGCTGTGAGATAGCAGTGCCTAAGTTTAAACAAGAGGATTCCAGAAAGCCAATAGTGTAGTAAGTCAATTTCAGTGATTTCAGAGTGCTGGGCACTGTTCTAAGCATTTTATATAGATTACATCATTTAATTCTCACAACAACTCACACTGAGGAAAGTGCTATTATTATTCTCATTTTACAGATAAAGAACCCAAGGGACCAAGAAGTTAAATAATTTTCTTAAGGTCCCACAGCTAGGTAAGTGGTAGACCTGAATTTCCAACCTTGGCAGTCTAACCACAGAGGATAGCATCTTGACTGCTCTGCTGTTCTCAACATGTGCATACTTTATAAAAAGATGATGCTTGATTTATCAAGGTCAAGATCAGAAACAATGGAAAGACTGTCCTGTGTGGGCAGGCAAAAGGGCCCACTTGGTGGCAAGGTACAGAGGTGGACTTGTGCAGTCCTAATACAGGTTTCCTAAGATTGCTTTCTTAAGGAGACCCCTTGTCCCGGGTTCTCTGGCACTACACATACCCTATGATTTGCAAGGGCAACAGTCATAGTTGCAACAAAAATGATTACCAGAGACTAGGAAAGAGAAAGGGAGGGCACAAAACAAAACAGCAGTAGCTGCAGGCTCTCTTCAAGTGGTTACACAATATTCCCTAGTGTCTGGGCCCTGGACAGACTTGGGGAGTAAGGTTTCCTGACTCCCGGCAGGGGGGTGAGATGGATAGATATGTGCATTAATTAGATAATTACATAAAACATCACCTTTCTTAAGGCCATATTCTCTCATTTGTAACCTTTACAAATCTCAGCATGTTTCCACATTTCATCCACAAATATAAACAAGAAACACAATCTATCCCAGTGTTACTGGTTTCCCAGCCTGAGCAAAGTAAATTACTTTCTCACCCAGACAGAGCATGATGTTCTTATCAGGATCAGAGTGTTCTGTGGGTTTTGCATACTGTTTCTTAGTTTACTATGCTACAGACTAATGCAACTTTCCCATGCAGCCTTGCTTGGGGCCTTTTGGACCTATCTCCTTCCTTCTCACTTCCAGGATTTTCATTTTCTTTTAATAGACTATTTTTTAGTGTAGTTTTAAGTTCATAGCAAACTTTAGCAGAAAGCATAGAGTTCCTATATGTCCCCTGGTCTCCAGCGCACACACACAGCCTCCCCTATATCAATATCCTGCACCAGAGTGGGACATTTGTTACAGTCGATGGTCTTACACAGACACATCATTGTCACCCAAAGTCCATACTTCACATTAGGGTTCACTCTTGGTGTTGTACAGTCTGACGGATTTTGACAAAGGCATAATGTTATGTATCGACCGCAATAGTATCATTGAATTATTTATTTTTAAAGGGTATTGTCTTAGTCTGTTTTGTGCGGCTATAACAATACTACAGATTGGGTGACTGATAAAGAACAAAAATTTATTTCTCATCATTCTAGAGGCTGAAAATTTCAAGATCAAGGCACCAACAGATACTGTCTCTGGTTCCAATATGGTGCCTTGTTGTGTCCACTGAAAAGAAGGAACACTGTGTCCACACGTGGCCGAATTATGGAAAGCCAGAACTCACAAGCCTGTTTTATAGCAGGTTTACTCCATTCATGAGGGTGACCTCAACACCTCCCTAAAGTCTCCACCTCCCAACGCTGTTGCAAACAAGGATTAAGTTTGTAACACATGAATTTTGGAGGGGACAAAAATCATATCAGGTGTCATGTGTATGCGTTGTTCTCAGAGTCTCCCCCACCTGCTTTTTCAGTAATTCAGAGATGCTCTTATTGTTTCTGGGAAGCTAATAGCCTGTGAATTCCCTAATAAGGCCTTTGCACTTGGTCTGACAGTGAGTGACAGCAAAGAAGTCTGAGGCTCTGAGACACCCTTCAGGCAGCCAGCCTCGGAGCCGTAATTCTGCAGTTGCCTTGGCAACAGCTGAAGTTTCCTGTCCTGGGTTGAAAAGCGTGATGTCTCTTCATTTGTGAAAAGTCTATTTTACGCTCTCAATCTGCCTGGGGCATAAATATGCCAGGAATGGAACCCTCCGGATTGGATTTTCTGCTTCTGATTTTGAAATAGAGGGTAAAATACTCATAGTAGGAGGTGAAAAGGAGACTGGCACATGTACTCAGACTTGTATCAGGCTCAAATACGCCAATATAGCCCAAATTCAAGCTAGTCAAAGTCCTAAATTGGCAGATGATGTTATTTTAGACACAACAATATTTTTAGGTCGTCACAGAGGAAAGAGTTCAATGGTCTTTCTTCATCAGAAATTCCCTGTGCCATCCCCTATATTTTAAAACTCTACCAGAAAATTTTGAAAACGTGAAAAAAGTGAAACATCCTTAAATGACTACATATTTGATTATGCCTAATATACCCCAAGTATTATTTAAAGAGCTCAGAACACTCTCCAAATGTGAGCTGATTCTAGTCTAAAACACTTAGAAAGACCATCTGCCTTGAATTAGACAATAGACATTTTCTCCATTTGGACTCTCTTCTCTAATTGATGCTCTGTTTGAGCCCAAAGAGTTGCAATTTCCTTGATTATCTCTCCCTCAAAATTCTCCAGACCATTGCTTATCCCAAAGCCTACATTTCTGCCTGTCCCAGTTATAGGCATATAAATAACATTTAATCTTTCTTCCTTCTTTTGAAGCATCAACTGGAAGGCACTCTAACTTCAAGAAATCTAAAGTTACTTTCAGTTTGAGCTAAGTTTGAAGATTAATAATAACCTGATTTAAAAAAAAGGGTGGGCTACACGAAGCACAGTGTTTATTCCTTCTTGTATATTGAAAATTGAAGAAGGGGGCAGTGAAGAAAATGTGACATTCTTACGATTCTGATTTGTGTTCAGTAACATTATACATAAGATAAAGCAAATCCATGGTTAACATGTACAGGGTAAAAAGTTAATGAGCACATAGGCGTCTGGAGGTCTGAAGAGACGTGATTGATTCTATCCTGCCTTTATGCTTCATCTGATAGGCAAGGTTGCAATCAGCCCCTGTCCGTAAGATATTTGACAGACTCCAGACTTGCAAGCTGAGCATTCAGCTTTAATTCATAGGCCTAGTCTCTATGGTCTCTGAGTCTAACTTGCACCATCCAAGGCCACTTAAAAAAATTGTTTTCTTTCAGATATTCCTTTTGCTGAGGAGTTAAGTAACTCATTTCTTTTTTTTTTTTTGAGACAGAGCCTCAAGCTATTCCCCTGGGTAGAGTGCCATGGCATCACAGCTCATAGCAATCTCCAACTCCTGGGCTCAAGCAAGTCTCCTGCCTCTGCCTCCCAAGTAGCTGGGACCACAGGCACGCGCCACAACGCCTGGCTATTTTTGGCTGCGGCCATCATTGTTTGGCAGGCCCGGGGTGGATTCGAACCTGCCACCTTAGGTGTATGTGGCTGGCGCCTTAGCCACTTGAGCCACAGGCGCCAAGCCAAGTAACTCATTTCTAAGAAATACCTACTGGATTTTATTTCAGGATGTGGAGAATAATTGGATTTCTTGAAGGAAGAAGATAAACTTATTTCTACTGTCCTATAAGTTAAAATCACTAGCAGTGGCCATTGCTGGGAAGAAGAGTTTGGCAGAAGCTCAAAAAGAAGAAGAGAGAATCTGGTACTAAGTAGATCTGGCAGCCTCACTCCAGCTGCAGTTTGCACATCGGGAAGGCTCCTACCCATTCTTTGATATTGAGGGAGGCAAAGTATAGAGACTAAAATAAAAAGCTGCTTTTGTACTTTGTCACTTTTCCTCTAGCTCAGGATCCAGGGACCCTGGCTCAGTGGAAAATGGTCTCAGACGTGCCCCCGTGGACAGTGACAGCAAGGCTGCATGAAGCAGGTTAAGCATCCTGGGAAACGTGTGATACCATCTAGACAGGCTCTGCTCATCCTGGTCTGAGATAAGGAAATTCATCATCTGTTATCTTTGGAAGCTTTATACATTATAGATGCTTGAGAAAAATTCAATGCCATGAAGGAGGCTACACTGAGGAAAGAACATAGAAAACATGGTTCTTGCCTTTGTGAAATTAAATAATTCATACTTAAAATAATTCAAACTTAAAGAAAATTCTTGAAACTTCAGCTTGTTCTGAGCCTTGAGAGGAATATGGCTATGCAGCCTGGGTCATACAACATGAAGCTACAATTTCTGCCTTTTTGTTTTTTCCTGTAAATAATTAAGACCAAACTGTGTCAGAAGCCCTCAGATCACCTCTCTTCATAGGTCAATAAAGTGATCTTCATTGGAATGCAGGAATTTGTAACTGTATTCAGCCCTACAATGAACAAATGTCAATGTCCCCTACATAATCCTCTTACTTTTTTTTTTTTTTAGAGACAGTTTCACTTTATCACCCTCGGTAGTGTGCTGTGGTGTCACAGCTCACAGCAACCTCCAACTCTGGGCTTAGGCGTTCAGCTCACAGCAACCTCCAACTCCTGGGCTTGGGTGATTCTCTTGCCTCAGCCTCCCAAGTAGCTGGGACTACAGGTGCCCGCCATAACACCCAGCTATTTTTTGTTGCACTTTGGTGCACTTTGGTCAGGGCCAAGTTCAAACCTGCTATCCTCAGCATATGGGGCTGGCACCCTACTCACTGAGCCACAGGCACTGCCCATAATCCTCTTTCTTAACTAACTACTTGAACTTTTGAGTTGTGTCCCAGAAATGATGAATTTTCTACAAGACAAAGGAGTTGAAAATCTGAAGATCCTGGGTCAAGATTTTTGATGCCACTGACTCACAATAAGGCATTTTGGCCCCTCCTCTGAAAGCCCATCATCTCTAGTAGTCAGGTGGATTCAAAGCAACTTCTCCCTTCTCCTGGCAAGACATCTGTTGTATTAAAAACTCCTTTCTTCCTTGGCAACCCTTGTCTCAATAATTGAATCTTTGTGTGACGAGCAACTGGATATAGACCAAAAACCCCTTGTGATTTTGACAACATAACCAATCAAGTCACTGCATTGTATGCACTGGTCTCATATGAAAAATGTAATTCTGCTAAAATTTCTATGTAAGTGAAACCTAACTTCTCCACTTTGGACTGCTCACCCCATTCGTTTGGAGTTGGTGTTTCTGGGTGGCTATCCTCAAGTCTTGTGCTTGAATAAGCTCTATACTTCATCATCTTCTGAATTTCATTACTTAAAATTGACTCCTTTAAGGAACTTCTGTTGCCAGATGCAGGTTCAGCCAACCACCCAAGAACCAGACAGAAAGTCTAGTGTTAGGGAAGAACAGGCGGTTTATTCAGGTGCTGCCAGGCTGAGGAGATGGTGGACTATTGTCTCAAAGACCATCTCATCTCCTGTACTTACTGAGCAACTTATAAAGGGAAGGGATAGAGGGGGTTCCTGGCAGAAAACAAGATTTGTGCAAGTCATTGTGACTTTGTAGATTATTATCAGCAAAAAATAGGCCGTGTGGTAGATCCTCTCATCAGCAGTCTACCTTTGGTCTATTCTGGACTCTTGATCTGGTTTTCCTCAAGGTCATTTTCTAATCTTGTACCTGGCAGCTGTGTGAGAAAGCAGCTCGTTTTAAAGACTTTTAAGACCGAACAAACTGAAAGCATATGGGAAGCAAAATGGCTTCCCTTTGGTTAGCCTCGCTGTAAGTCCGGGTGGCCTGGAGTACACTTACACATCTGAGATTGTTGCTGGCACATTTTTCTGTCAGTACAGACACTGTGGCTGAAGGGCCAGCAATGAGCTATTTGGCAGGAGATTTGAATAATTTGAGGGAGGAAAAAGGGTAGACTCAGTGAGCAAACCTTTACGGAGGTGATGTACCAGTTGAGATTGGAGGGATGAGTGCCAAATGGTCAGGTTGAAAATAGGGGTAAGGGAAGCATTCTACTAAAAAGGATGGTCTGGCAAAGTCACAGAGGACTTGGGTTATTCCTTAGGGAATATCAACTACCAAGTTGTTAACAGAAAAGAAATTTAGTTACTGATAGCCCTGGAAAGGTAGGATTCAATTAGACTGGGAAGGCTTTGATTATCATAAAGCTAAGAACTCAAATGACTTCAAGATGTAGGACAAAAAAATAAAGTGATTCCTGCTGTACAACATATAGGGAACATTAGCACTGTTTAAGAGCAATGAATTTACATTTAAGAATATCAAACTGTTCAAATTACTTCTGTAGACCATGTCAATGGAAAAGAATCCAAACTCTGTAAAAGTACTTTATTCTGAGCTGATCAGGTACAACCAGGGCCTGGCGAGCCACACCCAAGAAGCCTTGAGCAAGTGGCAGGGGCTCCCTGTGGTTGGGTTGCAGTTTGGTTTTATACATTTCAGGGAGAGAAGAATTCCATGTAAAGTCATACATCAACACATGAAAGGAGAATGTTAGTTTGGCCTGAAAAGGCAGGACAGCTCGGTTCGGTGCCTGTGGCTCAAATGGCTAAGTGCCAGCCACATACACCTGAGCTGGCAGGTTCAAATCCAGCCTGGTCCGCCAAACAACAATGATGGCTGCAACCAAAAAATAGCTGGGCGTTGTGGTGGGTGCCTGTGGTCCCAGCTACTTGGAAGGCAGAGGCAGGAGACTCACTTGAGCCCAGGAGTTGGAGGTTACTGTGAGCTGTGATGCCACAGTGCTCTACACAGGGGCTTGAGGCTCTGTCTCAAAAAAAAAAAAAAAAAAGGCAGGACAGCTGGAAGGAGTGGAGGAGATCACAGGTTATAGCTGGGTTTAAAGACTCTTTGATTTGTAATTAGTTGAAGAAATGAAGCTTTGTCTAAAGGTTTGAAATGTTTTAAGTTCTGGAAATTTGATCATTAGAGATGAGTCCTTGCACACAGACTCAAAGTGAGCTGTGAAATAAATCGAGGACCTGCATGGGTGGTTTACGTATAGCCTTAGGCCTGTCGGTGAGTTACAAAGGATGTATCCAAGAAAAGGAGATGACCAGGCAGGTCTGATCTCCCTTCTCAAGGCCAGAAACTCAGCTTTAGGGCATGTCTGGGGTCCTCTTGGCCAAGAGGGGTTTCATTACAGTCAGCTGTGGGGCTAAAGATTGTAGTTCATAGCCAGGTAGTTTGCTTCCTTGTTGCTCATATGGGGGCACAGGCCCCAGGAGGAAAGGGACCCCCATTGTTAGGATATAGATCATCATCAAGAGGTACCATATCTGCGTTACCAAGAATGTATCTGATAATGAAAGTCACTCAGGCAATCACACAGCCTGTGCAGAGGCTAAGTGGCAGCTAGCTGACTGAGGAGCCCAGCTGCTTTAAGATTCTATAAAGCAAGTGTGATATGACGACAGATATATTTTGATTTTCATTCATGATTCCTGGCTCTCGCCCCTGTAAGCTGTGTTATTTCCTGAGTGACTACAGCATAAAAAATATCATAAAGTATTTGGCCTTTTGTCCTTGGTTCCTGAGTAGCTTCTGAGAGGGAAAGTGAAAGACAGTCTTTTGTTATTTACAAGCCCTTTCCAACACACCCCAGCTTAAGTGAATGAAGACATTTTGGGGAAGGGAAAAGCCCCTAAAAAACAAAGGATGTGGGGCTGGTTGCCAGGGGAACCAGCCTTATGGGCAGAGGGTGGGAATTTTCAGACCATCCGGGGAGGGGAAATGTGTTAAATCAGTCATTAATCGTGTTTTAATCAATCATGCCTGAGTAATGGCACTTCCATAAAAACCCAAAGGCACTGGATTCAGGGAGCTTCTGGATAGCTGACCATGTGGAGGGAGGAAGGTGAACAAAAAGGCATCCGTGTGCCTGCCAGGGAGGGTGACACACCCAACTCCACAGGACAGAATTTCCTGTGCTTGGGTCCCTTCCAGACCTTGTCCTATGTGAGGCCAGAAAAGTGGCCTACAAGGTGGAGTCTGAGAAACTAAGCTCAAGCAGCCCAGCGAACCTAATTCTTACCCTGCCAAGTTCACATTCTTCCCCACACACCCTCCCCCCAACCTCTCATTATCTAGTTAAGGTTTCTCCATGATTGTGAGGATGTTTGTCTCAGGAGACTTGAGGACGTCATCACACACAGACCATAGGTGTTGTGATATTAATAGAGTAAATGTTACTTTGATGATATGATGTTTTCTTTAATGATTCTCTTATTTTTTTTTAAGTGAAAATTGCCTTTCTGTTGTTTAAACATTTTGCATTATTAGAATGAAGACTATTTTGGCTCAGCGCCTGTGGCTCAATCGGCTGAGGCGCCAGCCATGTACACCTGAGGTGGCAGGTTCGAATCCCCAGCCCGGCCTGCCAAACAACAATGATAGCCACAACCAAAAAATGGCCGGGTGTTGTTGTGGGTGCCTGTGGTCCCAGCTACTTGGGAGGCAGAGGCAGGAGACTCGCTTGAGCCCAGGAGTTGGAGGTTGCTATGAGCTGTGATGCCATGGCATTCTACCCAGGGGGATAGCTTGAGGCTCTGTCTCAAAAAAAAAAAAGAAGAATGAAGACTATTTTGATGTTACTTTCTATCAGATAAAGTTAAAATTGTCTAAATTTGTTTCCTTTTATTCCTATTATAAAAAGCTATTAGGCTTGGCACCTGTGGCTCAATTGGCTAAGGCGCTAGCCACGTACACCTAAGGTGGTGGGTTTGAATCCCCAGCCCAGGCCCGCCAAAACAACAATGATGGCTGCAACCAAAAAATGGCCAGGCGTTGTGGCGGGCGCCTGTGGTCCCAGCTACTTGGGAGGCGGAGGCAGGAGACTGGCTTGAGCCCAGGAGTTGGAGGTTGCTATGAGCTGTGATG
>CAUYQV010026941.1:0-15281 GCA_963574575.1 Galagoides demidoff | reverse complement strand
GGGGGGAGCATGATGTTTCCTATCACGTAGACTCTCATTTGCACTGGTCACTGCATAGTCTCAGTATATAAAGTCAGTGTTGGGACTTGCTGCAGGTCTGTGCGTGCATCTGAGTAAACACCTGAGAAGGACTTGCTATTTAAATAGTCGAGAAACTACATTGAGAATTAACTTTATCTCCAAATACTGGGTTTCAAAAACCTAGTCATGAAATGTTGGCACTGGGGAAAAGAGAAAGAGAGAGTAATTTATTTCGTTAACTAGATTTCATTAAATGTGACTGTTTACTTGCCTTGTTCATTTGCGATGGACTGACTTTTTAGTTATCGTTAATGGACTCATTTAGATTTTCCCCCCTGTGGACCCTTAGCTCCAAATTTCCTTTTTATCTTGAACTTGTGGTGAAATACTCTCTTTCAGTAAAGATAAAATGACTGAAGGAATTTTATAAGAGGAGATATGAGGGCAACACTTAAATGTGAGGTCAGAAGACTCTTTGAATGGACTCCAGGAAAACTCACGCACGTCAACAAACTCGGTCTGGTCTGCCGTAACATAAAACCGTGCTGGTCATGGCATGCTCCCCTTCACTGCTGTCACGTTTTATTATTTCTGAGCACTTTCATACCTTATCTTATTTGCTCTTCATACCAACTCTGTGAGAAATGTAAGCATATTATCTCTACTTTTTAATAAATAAATGAGGAAAGAGACTTTATGTGCCATGGTTAGGAGGCCTTGTGGGCAGTTGAATGAGCACCAGGCCCCGGTTTTAGGGTTCCTCTCTGCAGCTCTGTCCACAACATCCAATGTGTCTGAGTGACAGTTATCCTTTCAAAGATGGCAGAGCTCTCTGGTCCCTTCCTCTAAGCAGGAGTGGATGTCCCTTCTATGAGGGGTTTAGGATATGTGGTACAATATGGGGTGCCCCTTAGGGTTCCCTAGGTCCTAAACTTCACAAATGCCTCACAAGGCATGGCAATTACAACCTGTGCCCTGTTTGCTCATTACAAGTCTTGAACCAGAAATTGATACACAGTGTGTTGTGTGTCCAGGGCTGGCAATAGATTTAGGTTGATCCCCCAACATGCTTTACCGTGTGATGACCAACATGGCTTCAGACAATGGCTGACCAGACCAAGAAGTTAATTAGATTGCCTGGAGTTAATTAGATGATGGTCAGGATTTTTCTCTTTCTTAGCTTGATGTTTATTTTCATTTAAGTTCTTTGGTTACTTTTTTGCATTCTCTGTCCACTTAGCAGGTAAAATCTTTCCCTGTGAAGTTCTTTCGTTTACATTTCCTCCTATCTAATGAGCTCAAACTGACCACTTACCTTTCAATCCCAAACCAAATTCCTCCGATCCAGTCAGTAAGAATGGAGCAGTTATGTGTGCTTAATAGTAGTTGAAGACCCTCCATGTTGGCCATCAGGCAATTTCCAGGGGTGGCAGCCACTAGACTACTCTGAAACAATCACCCCAAAGATGGTTGTCCAAGAGTGTTGGTTGGAATGATGACACAAATTTATACAGATGTGGTGCTGTACAGATTACAAAATACTTTTGTATACTGTGTTATGTTAGTTTAATAATAATGGAGAATGAGGGATTTTTGCAAATAGAGAATATTAAATATACAGTAGAATCTCTGTAAGTTGTCCACTCAGGGGACAAAGTGGTCAACATATAGATGTGGGCAACATAAGGAACTAGGCCTACTGTACTGACACATACATGTGGTGCAAGTCTGGTCTGCGAAAAGTAGGCCAAATGAAGGAGATTGTCATTGTAGGGAAGTGGTCAGCTACGGAGGTTCTGTTTGGAAATATCTCTAATTAAATATTGGTACACATATTTAAAGGAACTTCTCCCTACAGAATTTATATTATGGTTTAGTAAATTTTTACAGTATGTGTACACATGTGTGTATTGGGGGGGGTGAAATAATACGAAAAAAATAATAGCAACAAAACAGAATAAAGCAATAAAAACCAAAAAACATACCTAATATCTTCCCGGGAAAGGACAGTAGGCTGAAAAGCAAACCAGAAAGAGCGAAAGCAAATGCCAATGCAGTCACAGATCTTAAAAGTTATAAAAATCTGTGCACGAACAATGCTAGAAATTTGGAGGGTGATGAAGTTTCCTTTCACTACCAATGTAGCTGATGTTCAAAGCTACCCAAGAATGGGTGTGTGACTTGGGAACTCCAGGACCTGCAAAGGACCAAGCTAGGGGTGGGAGAGTGAGGAGAGAGGAGTGGGTGGAGGCTCAAAGCTAAGGAGCCAGGCCAGGAAGGGCTGGGGAAACACCCAACACTCAGCTTGGAGGTCGTCGACTCGTCAAAAGGGAAGCCAGACTGAGAGGCTGGGGACATGCTGGCCTGGCCTTTCTGGGGTCAGAGCCCAGAAGATACTGTCCAAGGTAGTGAATCTAAAGGCTAACAGGGAGGAAATTCTCATTTGATACCAACAGAAACTGGCTTGAAGTCCCAAAGAGCAAAGGCTCCACTCTCTTTCAGAGCAAAGGCATGACACAGAATCCAGCCCATGCTTGGGGCTGAAGTAGAAAAACCAAGGTTAGGCTCTCAAGGGAAGACCCGTAGACAGGAAGAGGAATAATTTCAGGAAATTCCTGGAAGGACTCCATTGCTGCTGCTTACCCCCGGGTTAAATGGCCTGAACTCCAGAAGACTCTGAGTCTGAGATGTGTGTCCCGGATTTAGCTCTTCCTCTGAGGCTTACAGGCGCAGCAGATGGGTACTCCACGCGCTGCTCTGAGGTGGCCACCATGGCAGCTGTGCGGCTGCAGGGCCCCAGGCCACGCCACAGGTCACATGTGCTTACTTAAATTAAAATTTAAATGAGCTAAAGTGAGAAGCCCGGATCCAAGTGTTTGCTGGCCACCAGACCTACTATTACTCAGCACCTGCACAGACTGTTTCTGTTGATGGATAGCACTGCTCTAAGAAAACCGGAATTCAGGTTTTCATCTGGGAGGGGGAAATGCCTGGTGCTACTTCCTGGGAGGAACCCCTGGTTAAAAGAATCCTGCAGAAAAGAGGATCCCTCAATTTCAGAGTCCCCGTTTTTTGGTGACATCCTCCGACCCCCTCGGGTTCCCTCTGTTTTCTTTCCTTTGTAATGTTCTCTACTGCAGAGAGCAATGAGACAGACGAACAGAGACCGCACGGCCCCAGCCGCGGGGCGTCTGTGCGGACATGCACGGCGACGTGCCCATTGCCTGCTGCAGACTCACCGCTCCGGGAGGATGGGAAGCTCTGTCCTGTGGGTCCATGGGGATCAGCAGCACCACCTAAAAAAAAATCTCAGGTTTCTCCCCAAATGTGTTCTTGGTAACTATAAATAGGTTTCACAGAGTGACATGACCCAGTTGACGATCCTGGTTATAATTATTTAATTGGTAAGCTAACTCCTCACTTCTCATTGAGCAGACAGGTGGGCAGAGAGGGTATTGGGGGTGCAGCAGTCACCAGGGTGGAGAATAACCACATATGCAAAACGCAAGCTATTCTGTGGCTAGAGAGACCAGGACCAGAATAATTACCAGGAGGGAAAAATAATATTTTCACTGACAGTTGAGGGTAGTTAGTTTCCCAGGGAGAAGCGCTGGTGGCAGAGGCCTTTACACAGGGAGGCCTTTGTCATTTTATGGATGCTCATCTGTCAACTGTCAGCTGGTTTCAAAGGGACTCTGGCCATAATGTTTTCCTCTGCACCTTTCCCATCATGGTGGCCCAAATTTCCCTGACTAACCATTCGTCTTCCTATTTGCCTAGTCTGGTCACTTACAATGAGCAGAGATGTCGTGGCGATTCTGCAGCTGCAGAGAGGAAGGGCGAGGGGCGGGCGGCTGAAAGGGGGGCTGCGGGAGGGGAGGGCTCAAAGAATGAGCTTAGCATCTCTATGGAAGCGCTTCTGCCCAGGGAGGAGTTTTTTTGTCTATACGTTGTTCCTGAGGAAAAAAGGGTTGAGCTGAGCGTGAGGTTGGCAGGGCAGAAGCAGAGGACCCAGCAAGGCGCAGTAAATCCTAACACCCACCCCCGCCCACCGCCCTAGGCTGTAAGGGTCCGCCCACGTCACAACGTCATCCTTGCAAATTCCAGGGGAAATTAAGTGCATTTGTCGGAGATATACTAGCTCATGGAATCGGCCATGATGACTGGGAATCACAAGTCACAGTTCTATTTGTCCTGTATCAATGTGAATAGCATAAATATTTTTGGCAAATTGGAAAGTAAAACCGGGACACACTAAGAGCATCAGGGGCTCAAGTTGCGGCTCTTCCCCAGCAGGCTTGATGTATCATTGTCAGCAAGTCCTTTTGGCTGCAAAATAAGAATTGTAAAAATATCTACCTTCTAATTGTTTCCAGGTTAACTTTTTCTTGATTGTGCTCCTTTGCTAACTTTTCATTTTTCCAGCTCAGTATCCTTTCTCTTGGATTTGACTTTTCCAAATTCTCCTTTTTTTTTTTGTTCAATTCCCCATCATCATGCGGTGCAGGCCTGGGTCTCGATGGACAGGCCCTGGCAGGGCTCAATCCACATGAGTGGGGAAGACACCACAAAGGTCAACCTGGCTCCCATTCCATCTTTATTTCTTTGGCAAATTGTCCACTTATATTCTTCTCCCATTTCTTTAACAGAGTCTTTTTCTTACTAAACTTCGCAAAAATTTTATGATAAACTTTTTAGAGCTGTATCTGTCTTATGCATGTTCCTTCCGCCATTTTCTCACTTATAATTGAGTTCTTTGATGCAAAATGTTAAATTCCGCGCTGTGTGTATCAGTCTCTTCCTGCTGTAGTTTCTTCTTGTTTCATGTTCTAATGTTCTTTGTCACCCTCAGACCCAAAATTTATCAACTTTTCTCCTTTTTAAAAGAAAAAAAATAGCTCATTTAACTGATTGCTACTACATTTTTGCTTTCTAGTGTCTGATTTTTTTTTTATATATATATAGGTGGACTTTGTTACTGTTTTGGGAAGTCCAAAAGCCAGACCCTTGCTTTCCTGTATCCTAGAGAGTTAGGTTTGAAGTTCAACTGGGCCAATCACCCCTCGTACCCAGTGAAGTTAGTGAGGTTAAATTAACATTAAAATACCTAGAACACGAACAGTTTCAAATTCTCTAAAATTGTTGTGGATCTATCTTGGGTTCTGAGGTGTCAGCTGTGGCATTTAGCACTTACAGGCAGGGCCTGCAGGCCAGCCAGGTTAGTTCTATGACCAGGCCATGCCAAGAGAGCGCCTTGTACAACTTAGAAAAAGGCATCCCCCAGGGGCTCCCAGGCCCTCAGGCGCACAGCTTGGCAGATAGAACTTTTGTGTGAAGACACAGGCTTCTTTCTCTCCAAGCTGATGGGGCCCACATCAGGACGCATGGCTTGGTGAGCAAAAGGTGGGCTTGCCCCTAATTATCCCTTCAGCCAAATACTTTTCAGTAATAAACAACCTTCTTAACCATAAGAGGTGGCCTTATTTTCCAAGACAGTTCCATGGGTTTCTCATTAAATGTGTGCTCTACTTAAAATCCTTCCAATACATTTCTTTTCAGCTTAAATTATCCAGAGTCAGTTTTCAGTACTAGCAACCAAGAGCTGCCTTGTTATGGTGGGGCTTTTGCTGCACAGCAAATTACCTGTGTGTAATTTATTTATTTATTCAAATACAACAAATTGTTAACCAAGAGACCTTACAATATTTATGTTAATATATATATTTCTTCTACTCTTTTGAAATCTTATCTTTATGGCAAAATATTTCTTTCTTTTATTAATCATAGCTGTGTACATTAATGCAGTCTGGGCTACAATGTGCTGGTTTTATATATAATTTGAAATATTTTCATCAAACTAGTTAACATAGCCTTCATGGGATTTTCTCAGTTATTGTGTTAAGACATTTATATTCTACATTTAGTAAGTTTCACATGTAGCCTTGTAAGATGCACCATAGGTGTGATCCCACCAATTACCCTCCCTCCACTCATCCTCCACCCTTCTCTCCCCTCCCTTTCCCCTTTCCCCATATTCTTGGGCTATAATTGGGTTACAGCTTTCATATGAGGGACTAGTATAGGGCTGAGTACATTGGATACTTTTTCTTCCATTCTTGAGATATTTTGTTGCTAAGAAGAATATGTCCCAGCTCCATCCATGTAAACATGAAAGAGGTAAAGTCTCCATCTTTCTTTAAGGCTGCATAATATTCCATGGTGTACATATACCACAATTTATTGATCCATTCATGGGTCGATGGGCACTTGGGCTTCTTCCATGACTTAGCAATTATGAATTGGGCTGCAATAAACATTCTGGTATAAATATCTTTGTTATAGTGTGAATTTTGGTCTTCTGGATATATACCTAGTTAGAGGAATTGTAGGATCCAATGGCAGGTCTATTTTTAGTTCTCTAAGTGTTCTCCAAACATCTTTCCAAAAGCAAACTATTTCTTTTATATGCTAAGGTGCTTGTGGTTATTTTTCCTGCCCCTTTTATGTGTTTGTTCTTGCGCCAGTAGGTCCTTCTTCCTCAGCCCATGTGTTTGTTAGAGACTTACCTAGAGAGTCTGCATCTGAAACTGGAAGGGAGGACATGGGAAGGGGACAGACAGAGACATTGGAGAAGGGAATTTGAGACAGTTTCTGATAGCCTCCATTTTCCCTGAAAATAACATACTAACTCAGGGAAAGCAGCCTCTAACCCCAGCTGGCCTTCCTGGGGCCACCTTCAGGACCCACACTGAGTATGTCCATTCCCATCTCTGAAAACACGTGCATCAAGCATGGAGATGGTCCTTTTCCCTCCTCACAGTCAGGTGGACGATCTGTGGCTGCTCACTGCAGTACAAAAGCAAGCAAGAACAGCTCCCCAGGGTAGGGTGTGAGTGGTCTGCTTGGGTACTTAAACAAAGTAAATTTTGAAATGGAGGAGAAACGTCATTAAGCTCTCTGCCAATGTGCTGTTACATTAGATTTCAGCAAGTTTAATGGCAGAAGAAAAGTCAGAGCAAAGTACATGTCATGTCCCAGGTTCTCCCTTCCTTGGGTTTTTGGCTTGAATCTGAGTGAGTTGTGGCACAAAAGTTCTCTGTGTGCTCAGAGCCAGGAAGTCCACAGAGCATCGCTGAACTTCTCCCCCCAAAAGATGTGAACGTTGATTTTCTAGGGGGAGAAATGAAAGAGAGACCACACCAAGTGAGAGACGCTATCACTCACTTCTGTCTCAAAGGATTGACAGTTTCTTGAACACATAGGCCCAAGCAACACAGCGGAGTGCGTGAGAGCACAGGTGCCAGAGCAGAGTTCCTGCTTCAGTCCCCACCTGCGACCCCCCAGCTTCTCTGGGCCTGGTTTTCTTAATTATAAAATACGTTGGTTTTGAAGCTATGTCAAGCTTTAGAACAGTGCCTTAAATGTCAGTGCTAGCTGGGTGTTAGCTGTTATCTGTGTGAGGCACTCCAGGGCTGGAAGTTCTGTCTGTTCTCCAACCTTTGCCTCTGTGAACAGGAACCAGCTGTGTCCTATGCTCTCTGAACTCCGTAAAGACTCCTGGCAATTGACTCTCATAATTACCACACTCTGTGACAGACAGAGAGTAGGAATTTTCTCAATGGACTAAGGTGGGCCCAGGCTCTAACATCCGTCCACTTAAATCCCCACCAGCAGATCTGAGTACGGAGTGTTCCCATGCAGATGATACAATTGTAGTATCACAAATTAGGTGTGGTCCTAATGGACAACCGACCTTGTTATCTAGATTTACTAGAAAGAAGGGCTATAGGTCAACTCCAAAACCACAGTTAGTACTGTGGGAAGGCTCACTGCCGCTTCAGTCTCACCATCCTTCGTAGCAACTCACTTCATTTAGAAAAGTGAGACACGATTGTGTTGCTCATTTTGTTGAAGGGCACAAGAAGTTCCATGGCATGCAAGAGAAATTGGATGTGGCGTAAGTGGCCCTACTGAGATTTTTAATGGTCAAAGTAGAAAAATCTGTTTTGTAAATTGTCCAATTAAAATTCTCACCACCCACACTCCGTGGCAGAGGACGCTGACATCTTCGTTATTGGTTCTGTGTGTTCAGGTAGATTTAAAGAATTACTTCCTGAAGAGAAACTTGGCCCTGCCTTAGATCCTGTCTACTCATTTCAGGGGGAAATAAGATGGCCTCTCTCCAAGGCTGTTTAACTTTTATTCATTCCATCCCTAGCTCAGCTGGCTTTTAAAGCATATAGCTCTGCACTTAACTTGCCACATAAAGTGACTGCACTCCAAGGACTTGTTAGGAAATATATTCTCAGTATCATTGCCGATCAGTAGCTATTTAAATCTCTGGACGGCAAAATGTATTGGTCCTGTTGATTGGAACTCCCAGAAACCCCTCAGATCCGTTGACATCTCTCCCTTCCCCACAGCACTCATCTTCACCACCAAGTCCCTTGTATCACAAAAGCCTCCGAATTCTTCTCACTACATTTATTTCTATTCTAACCCTTCCAGTCCCCACACTTCACCCTGAGAAATTTTTAAAACTACAAATCTAATTGGACCACATCCACTGTTTGCAAGCCTTCACTGCCTTCTGACTATTCTTAGGTTCAAGTTTAAAATCCTCATCCTGTCCCACAAGGTCCAGGCATATCCAGCCTCTATCTCCCTTTCTAGACCTGTCTCTTAACACCGTCTTCTTGCCCCCAATCTCCAACCATGCTGGCCTCCCATTGACCCCTCTCGTGTACTAAATGCTCTACCTCGGGCCTCACATGTGCTGTCTGTACAGTTGACACCTTCTTCCCCTGCCCACCCCCTTCACTCCTGTGATCTCTCTTTTCTCCTGGATATGACAACCTCCATCCATGGCTGCATGAATCCTACTTACCTTGTCTCAATTTATTGTCACTGTCTTTCTAGATGTTTCCATTAACCTACTTATCGCAGGTGATAGTTGATAATTATGGGGATTATTTGTTGTTTTTTTGAGACAGAGTCTCACTTTGTCACCCTTGGTAGAGTGTCATGGTGTCTCAGCTCACAGAACCTCCAGCTGTTGGGCTTAGGTGATTCTCTTGCCTCAGCCTCCCGAGGAGCTGGGATTCTAGGCTCCCGCCACAATGCCCAGCTAAATAATTATGTTTGATTTTTGAGATTTTTGGATAAACATCTGTCATTCTCCTTCCCAAATAAAGACAAGTACTAAGACTGTATTTCAAAACTATTATTTCTCAAGCTCAGCCTTGGGCTTTGCAACTAATGGATCTTTAGTAAATGTAAAGGAAGAAAATAATTGCCAGAAAGGCATGGAGTTCCATTCTTCTGGGGAATTTCAGAGTCTATCCTTGGATAAGTTCAAGTAATGAGAAGTATATAGTTCTAGATCCCTAAAAATTGCCCATCACCACCCCCACCCACCATATGATTACCTTAATTTAAATGTGCCTTGGAATGATTTCATCGTTATGTAGCAGGAAATGTTATAAGAGATAATCTTATTAAAAAAACTATTTGCTATAAAGGATATTATCCATTCTACAGAGACCCAGAGAAAATAAGTGAGCCATTGGTTGGTTTTTACTTTATAAACACTATAAAAATCATAATTAGTAGTATTTTCTTCTTTAAGAAGTCTAATTGGTGGCCCACTTTTGGAAAATGTGTAGGAATTCATGCCATACTTTTTAAACTTATCAAGAAAATATGATGTTTACTGTCTTATACTTTTTATTATACTTTGCCTCAATTTTCTCACCTCTCGTGAATTTATTTGTGTCTTTATAAGCCATCTTAAATCCTTCCTTGAATAAGGTGGGGTATAAATAAACAAACAAGCCATGTATAATAAATGCTTCTCAGCGACATTTCTGTGCATTTCCCTGGAGGTACCAAGACAATTGTGAAAATAAGGCCAAAGGGTTTCAGTTCCCCTTATAGTCACAGAGAATCACTTAGGGCTCCCTGAAACCATTCCCTAGATAGAGTCAAGTTGCTTTCTTAGTAATTCCATTCATAAATACACATTGGCTGTCTGATAGAGCACTCGAGATCTTGATAATCAAAAGCTTATTGTGTGTCTGAGAAGCTTGAAAAGGAAATTGAAGCTAGTACCAAGGGAGAATAGAATAAAGTTAGACATTTTCCTTCAAAACCAGCAGGAGGTCATTTAAAGTATAATGCAATGCACAACTTTTAACTTTATGAATCTTTTTGCTTTTCCTGCTCTTTTTGTTTTGTATTTACAGTAGTAAGGTTACTTTATCATACATAATTAACTTGCCATCTACAGAAGGAGAAAAAAAAAATTCCAAAGTTTGTCCTGGTCTTCTGTGACAGAACGATAGGCATGTTTTACCTTGAAAATTTCTTGAAAAGAGATCAAAAATTAAAAAATTCTAAAAAGTTAATGTATTCATACTTCCACTCTCCTTTCCTTGCCCTCACACTCAAAATATAATTATGAAGTAGAAACAGAATCACTGTAGTAATATTTAGGAAAAAAATGGAGAATGGAAAACACGATAGTCACCAGTGCATGGCAACGGTGAAGTTCCTCTGGGCAAGAATCGTAAAGAAATGCTCTGGTTGTCCAGCCTGGCTGCTTTCCCTCTGGTCTATAGGATGGTCTCCTAGAACCCTTGGCCTCGGCAGTCCCTACTTCTATACTCTGGAACTTTCTTCTCTCTCTCCATTTCCTCCATGACCACATCTGGGGTGGGCACTGGAGAAATGCCTTCTGGGAGCTTCATGGTTTTCAGATCCTGTTTCCTGTTGGCACAGAGTTTGGAGACCAGGGATTACTTTGAGGGCCGACCAGCCTTTTGCAGACTGAGTCTGTGGTTTCTTGGGTCATAGGATCCCCTCAGGAATATGGGGCTCACCCTAGTCAAATGACTGGTCTTGATAGATATATAATTTTTAATCATAAAACTCTTGCCTTCGACTTTCTTCTGTAATACCTTTCCTCTCATCTAAGTAATGGCTCCCCTGCAGCCATCTGAAGATAACCTTCATGAATTGATATTTGCTGTGGAGTTAGTTCCCATTGATTTGCTGAGAACAATTATTAGAAGATGCTTGAAAACTCTGTTGGGGTGGAGTCTGGACTTCAGCTAGACCGTCATTCCTTACCAACCCAGATATACAGGCAATTAGGTTTCTTAGCTCTATAAGACCCCAGATTACTGGGTTCTCAGCAATTTATACACCACAAGCCAAGAATGTTCTTTTCTACTTCTATTATTGCTGATGAGCTACTTCTGGCCTGAGTTTCATCTTTCTCCTTTGGGATTTTACTGAAAGTGGCATGAAGTAGCCAGCTCACACCCACATCCTGAATTTTCCCTATAGCTTCAATCAGCTCACGGTTTGCCTTCCAAAGTTCTACTGGAATTGGCTTTGCAACATTTCAACCTATCTACATCCTACCAAATCCACTAAGCCAGTGATTCTTTTTAGGTGTATTTATTTATAGTACCTCATTCCTAGACACCAAATTCTGAATCACTTAGGATTAGATTTAGCTGAGAGTGATAGCAATCCCCAGTAACCCTATCTCATAGCACACAGTGTATCTTTCTCACACTCACAGTATTGAGGAATAAGTGGTCCAGCCCAGCATGGAGGTTCTTATTGCTTAAGTACTTAAAGACTTTGGTCGTCTACAACCAAATGCTCTATTTTCCCCAGAATCTTACTAGGTCCTCATGGCCCAAGACAGAAGACCTACCATGAAGGCCACAATTCCAGCAGCTTCTACATTCAGTAAAATCCACCAGGGACAAGAAGGAAATGAAGAAAGGCATGCTCTCTCCCCACAGTGGCACAGACCACTGCGTTTACACACGCCCTGTACCCAGGAGCAAATGCAGCCTTACATTTTTATGTAGCCATGTATTTAGCTAAAAAACAGAGCTGCTATTATTGTAGGGAAATAGGAAGCTGGCTTGTGGGACATAATAGTAATACTCCCAACTGCATAGATTAGAGAGTAATAAGGATCAGACACAGAGGGGACAGCAGACTTAAAGGTCATGTTCTCAAACAGTGCCCTCTGTCCCCATAAGCAGGAACCTGGCAGAGGCGGGCAGTTTATAGAGACAAGCAGTTGTATAGGACCAGGGAGCAGAGGACAAGAAGTGAGCTGTTGAATGTGCGTCTCACAGGGACAGGTCTCAGAGATTTAGTGGGAAGCCTAAGGAGACTCATCAAATTGTGATCTAATTGTAATGACTCGTGTGGAAATGAAAGATGCAGCTTAAAAAGGCCTACTAAGAACCTCTGAACAGCCTGTGGAGTGGGGTTTCTTCTTTTAGCCAAAAATCTAAAGTTGACTTTAGAATACTAGAATGAAGTGTGGATGGTTTCTTCTTAAAAAAAAAAAAATGTATGGGTTTGAGGGGGGAAAAAAGTGTGCCAACCTGGTATAAGAAGTTAAAACCACTGCATATGGATCACAATGGGAGCCAGGGCCAGAACAAGGCTCAGATCCTGGGAAATTCCAACAATTAAAGTCTGGGCAAAGAAAAATAAGCCAGGACAGGAGACTGAGAAAGCGTACCCAAAAAGGTGGGCAGAAAACCAGCATGTGTAAAACAAGGACCCTGGTGGAAGGGGGCGTCATGAAAAGGAATGAATGGTCGGTGACGTCAGGTGCTGCTGTTAGCTGAATGTTGGAGGATCTACTGGATTTAGTGACATGAAGGTCACTGGTGACCTCATTAGAGCCATTGGAAGTGCATAGAAAGGATGGGTCAAAAAATGGAAACAATATCTACAACCAACTCTTTAGAGAAGTTGGCCTACAAAAGAAGGAAGAGAAGCAGGGGGGAGTTGAGTGGAGAAGTTTGGTTTTGTTTTTCTAATAAAAAACTTGAGGCCAGGCCAGGTGGCTCACATCTGTAATCCTAGCACTTTAAGAAGCCAAGGTGAGGGGATCCCTTGAGGCCAGGAGTTCAAGACCAATCTCAGCAAGAGCAAGACCCTGTCTCTATAAAAAATGGAAAAAGTAACCAGGCATGGTGGTGCATTCCTGTAGCTACTCAGGACACTGAAGCAGGAGGATCACTTGAGCCCAAGAGTTTGAGGTCACAGTGAGCTGTGATGCGGCCACTACATTCTAGCATAGGTGACAGAGTGACACTGTGTTGCAAAATGCACATTTTGGGGGCGGGACACAAATATAAGAGGGTCCTTATCTAATAAAAGCAATCAGTGTAACCTGGTTCTGTGCACCGTCAATGGATCCCCAACAATAAAAAATAAAATAAACAAACAAACAAATGAGAGACTTGAAGGAGTTTAAGTGCATGTGGGATGAGTCATCCAGAACAGAAAAACAGAAGAGAAAAAGGTTATTGGCTGATAGGATGAAATTCCCAAGAAGTTGGGGCAATTGGGGATCACAGCACAGGTCAAAACACTGGTGGTTTTTTTTTTTTTTTTTTGAGACAGAGCCTCAAGTTGTCGCCCTGGGAAGAGTGCCATGGCATCACAGCTCACAGCAACCTCCAACTCCTGGGCTTAAGTGATTCTCCTGCCTCAACCTCCCAAGTACCTGAGATCACAGGCGTCTACCACAATGCCAGGCTATTTTTTGGTTGTAGTTGTCATTGCTGTTTGGCAGACCTGGGCTGGATTTGAACCCACCAGCTCTGGTGTGTGTGCCTGGCATCTTAGTTGCTTGAGCTACAGGAGCTGAGCTGAGATACTGATTTTAAATGTCAAAAATATGAGACTCAAAGAGGCAGATGAAATCTGACCAATGGGATACCCTAAATCTAGCCACTTTCCTTAGGCAGTAGACACGTTGCTTTCTGACATACTGAGTACGTAATTTACAATATTAACACAGGGACCTCCATGAACATGCGTAGAGCTGCCCTGGTGGTTTGGGGGACAAAGGACACAAATGGCAAAACTGCCATCATGCTGCCCCACGGGTGGCTTGTATTGTCATGGGGGGGCTATCACACTGTAGGACCTGCCGCTCAACTCATTCTAGTGGGGATATCATGTTCTAGGATACAGTAGCCAGTCTCACCGTGGGGCACATGACAGCCGAGAATCTAGCCTTTAGCCTTAACCTGGTGAGTCTGAGGGTTAGTTGTATGTGTTAACTCAGGTACGCTGCAATGCCTTGTTGTGCAGCCAGGCACTAAACTAGGTACTTGGAATATATGTTATAGATGGGATTAAAGGCCACTATTTATCAACTTTTTCTATGATCCACTAGGGAGGTTAGCCCTAGTATTTTCCAGCCTCTTTTTATGTCATGGCACAGTCAAACCTATAGTTAAACTTCCGCAGCACACTTAAACTATGTTGATCTAAATAACAAAGCATTAAAAAAAAAAGAATATATTTACTATGCTTTGAGCTGGTTTTGAAAATAATTAATTTAAATAATTGATTTTTCCGAATTTTTGAGGCATACCTTGATCCTCTCACGGCACATTGGTGTACACAGGTTGAAAATCACTCCCCAGGTAATCTAGACCAGAAAGTGGCTCTTAGATTGGCCTATTGTTAATCTTCTAGAAACTAATTAGACCCATACAATCCGTACACTTTCTACATTTTAGTTTCCCCTTCAGAACTAAAGCATTTACAGTGCGTTAATATATTTATTAAAGGGCCTGCATAGATTAATTTCTACAATCCTTAGAACAAATTTGTCACACCTTGAGTGGGTGTTGTTATCCCCATGGCCTGGAGAGGAAAGGCAAGTGGAGTAGGGTCAGCCGCAGTAAGACCTGGTGCCGGGAGCCGGGTCCAGGCCTGCGTGACCCCACACCTCTGCCCTCTGCCACAACACAGTGGTCTCTCTCTTCCCTCGACAACTAGACACATCTCTGGTGAAGTAACATGAAAGCTCTAACTTGCTTTTTAACCCTAACCCAGCTTTCGTCCTGGAGTTCTATCTCATGTGTGCATTATCTCCAAACACATTCAACTGCGCTTTTTCTTCTGATCCCTCATTTTCTCCACTGTATCATTGCCTGATACTAAATCTATTTCTTTCTTTGGCTCAAATGTCTTCTAACAAATGTCTCATCCTGGTCTTTTTAATCCCTATTCTTTGTTCAGAAGCCTATAAATTCAAAAGATGGTATGTGATGATTTGGGTTTCACATCATTCATCCGATGATAAATGTTTTGATTTATTAAGAAAAACACAATGTCACATTTTTGATAGTTGATGTTTCACTTTAAAAACCATCTTACAAGGTACAAGTGAATCTTTCTAAGAGTAGAATATA
>CAUYQV010026940.1:0-26591 GCA_963574575.1 Galagoides demidoff | reverse complement strand
AGTAGGCAGGGCAATGGCCACAAACACCTAGGCTGGTGGGTTTGAACCTGGCCTGGGCCAGCTGAAACAACAATGACAACTGCCAACAAAAAAACAGCTGGGTGTCATGGTGGGCAACTGTATTTCCAGCTACTTGGGAGGCTGAGGCAAGAGAATCGCTTAAGCCCAAGAGTTGGAGGTTGCTATGAGCTGTGACGCCATGGTACTCTATCCAGGGTGACAGCTTGAGAACCTGTCTCAAAAAAAAAAAAAAAACAAACAAAAACCAAAAATACCCCCCAAACCCCAAGCTACTGTCTATCATTTTGAACTTGATCTATAACCTCAGGCTCAAAGCACATGCCCAGTGGTACTACTATACCCGGCTCCAGGCACGATGGTCCTCAACACTGTCTATTGACAGGGCAATCAACTTAACGTTCTTCTTTGCAAATTCTGGTGCCAGCTTTGCAGCTCTGCCAAGCTCCGTGGTGCACACAGGGGTAAAGTCCCGAGGGTGGGAGAAGAGAATGCCCCATCTGAAAGGAAGAAAAAGGAGGTCACCACTGAATGAAGTCATTATCAATGTAGAGAGGAAAATCACAATTTCTGGGCCAAAAATAGGCTTTCTTTTTTAAGTGAGTACTTATAATGACATTTACTCTTAAACTTTTCTATTGAGGAATGCTTTTCAATCTTTTTACCTTCAGAAAAGCCTATGTCAAAAAAAAAAAAAAAAACAGAAGAAAGAAAAGCCTATGTTTGCAGTCCCATTCAAAGATGGGAAATTAAAGATGGTAAATGTTTAAAGACTAATTTTAGGGTGTTGCCTCCTTTAATAACTATGGAGCCACCCTGACTCCTTTTTAGCTAATAAAATCTATGCTCTCAAACCAAGTTGAAATAACTTTTTATTTCTTCTTATACTTTTTTACATTTTTCTCACAGCATGGACCCTGACATTCAGCTCCAACAATGGATGTCCCAATGTGCTCTGAATCCAAACAAATGTCTGAGTGCAATAATAAATAGATTACATAATCTGAAATAAACAGGTTTTCACCCTCTATTTATATGTAAAATTAGAGGTTGACACTTGGCTTCTTTGAAGCAGATACAAAATCATTATAAAACTATTATACTTTGGTGATCAAACCCGCTAAACAAGAGACCTGACATTTGTTCCCTAACAAAACAATAGCACCTTAATAGTTTAATCCCTCTTCATTTGTAGTTTCTTTTTCTTCATGCTTCAGACCAAACAGGTAGAAAACCAATAACCTACAATGTAGATTTCTACAACTACAAGTTCTTAGGAAAATATTAAATCATCATTGTGTAAGGTTAAACTTGCAGAGATTTTGAGCATGTTTCAAGCTGAGTCACCAAGAAATCTGGCATACTATTTCCTTCTCCTTGGTGACAGAAACCTTCTGTCAACTGAAAAAGAAAATTTAACAGTCTTCCACTTTCCCATTGACTTAAACCATGGTAAACGAGATGATTTAGACAGGATCTTAACTAGCGGGTAACTAAATCTAGGCTGGATACGAAATTGACCTCTCCTAAGTATGGCAAATTACCCTGAGCACAAGAACAAAGCAAAGACAAGGGTACTTCTTTCCCACCTCCTCCTGCCACTCAATTACCAAGGCTTCAGGAAAAAGATGTTCTTACGAAAGGGACAGAGGGCCCCATGGTAAGACTGGGAAGAAACACGATTTTTAAGACCGTGGAGGTGTGCACTGTGTTTACCATTTTGTACGGGGCAATAAGAGGGACGTATAATTTCTTTTGAACAAAATAACATTGAGTAAAATCTAGGCCTTATATTACCTGCAAAAGGAACTATTTGTCAGGGGAGATTTAGGAGACAGTCTTCTGAAGATGAGAAGACATGGGACAGGACATCTCTTCTTTATTGTTAATGGGTTAATGAATTAGAAAAGTTAGTTCTTTTTTCCATTGCAAGTCAATAGCACCTGTTTTGCTGAATCATGCTAAGGAACTGGTTTTAAGCCACTTCACATCCTTCCCTCCCTCAGAAGCCAAACTCCAGTTTATCACATGGCTAGAAAGAAGATAAACTCCAAGAATACCTTACTTTGGCCTTCTTTCCCATCTAAGTCTTCTTATTGCTGTTCCTAAGAGTAATTCAATTCTTCTCTTATTTCCTTCCTTTCTCATTTTCTAAAGACAACAGGTTTCCTCCTTTAAGAGAATAGTCTGTACTTACTAAGTCCCAGAAAACCCCTGCAAAACATATTTTGTTTAGGGATAAGGTACTATGAAAAAGCTGTTTCTACTACACACAGAATGATGAAAAGCCCCAACAAACCCACCAAGTGCAGCACCCAAACCCCATTAGTTGTTTCCAATTGTTAGGAGTAGTGTAGATAACGATAATGTTTGAAATTATTTTTATTTTTTCCTTCAAAAAATACCAGGATAAAAAACTGACACTCTGACTTGAGATCACATAAAGTTTGGAAAAAGTAGGCAAAAATCTATGTATTATAATGATATAAAGGGCTCAAAATTCTCCTGTGCATAAGGTAGGGAATATTATGCCTAACCATAGGGAGACTTATTTTACGAATGCAGTTTTTTTTTGGTGTTGTTGTTTGAGACAGAATTTTATTTGTCACCCTTGGTAGAATGCCATGGTGTCATAGCTCACATCAACCTCAAACTCTTGGGCTCAAGCCATCCTCTTGCCTCAGCCTCCCGAGTAGCGGGGACTATGGGTGCCTGCTACAATGCCCAGCCACTTTTTTTTTTTTTAAGAGATGGGGTCTCACTCTTGCTCAGGATGGTCTTGAACTCATGAGCTCAAACAATCCACCTGCCTCGGTCTCCCAGAGTGCTAGGATTACAGGTGTGAGCCCCTGGGCCTGGCCCAGATATTTTTCTTATCTTCCTACCTGTGGCTCCCTGAGGACATAGGCAGATCCAGAAGCCAATAAACCTTAACAATAAAAAATATGGTAGTGTAAATAACGACAGCATTTATAATTGCTGCTATAGAAAATACACTTTATGTTAATATTTAATCCACACAGGCTAAGAGTTCTGGTAAGATGTTATGTTTCATAAGGATGAGGGACATAGAAATGGGAGGTAATACACTCTGAAAATCTCATGGAGTTTTGGAGAAATATAATCCTACATTCTTAGTATGAGACTGGCTATGAGCTGTATTGTCTGAATGTTCCATTTCTCACTTTTTCCCCACCATATTCCTTTCTTTCCTAAAGCTTAAAACTTTTTCCTCATCAGTGGCTGGAAAATGGACTTAAGGGCTTGTAAGGGAACAGGCCTCATGTTTAAGAACCTCCTAGGATCTCTGCACAGCCCTGTCCAATTACTGATTAATTTCATAAGCTTCTCTCTCTGTCTATATATACATATCTCTATATATTGTATACAAATCAAGGAGAAGCTGTCAGGAATTATCAAGTCTAAGAGCACAAAAGTGTAGTGTGGATCCTGGAACTCCAGAACCATAATGTAACTAGATGTACCTGGAATGTTGCTGAGGAAAACTGAATAACTTACAGTATGCTGATTCAGGAGCTGTTAAAAAAGGGGGGGGCCATCAATTTACTCCTAGTTGTGTAGATTGTGAGGCCAGATCATGGATTATCAATTTGGCTACCATCAGCAAGGGGGAGGTGACAGTGAGGGGCACAGCACTGGAAAACAAAGGGTCTCAGAGTTAGGAAGTACTCCTCCTTCTGCAGCCTGGAACAGCCTACACTGGCCAGAATAGGTCACTGCAGCTGAACAGCTCAGTCCTTCCTCAAAGTGTTACAAATTCTGGAATAAAGAACACACCTACACACAATGTTCCTGTTCCTCCCAAAGCTGTTATCAAATCCTATCTTGGCCAATGAAGGAAGCTGTGGACAGAAAGTGTTTTGGCCACTTAATTGGCAGCTAGTGGTTTAAAATTTTACATCTTGTAACCAGAAGCCAGCAAATACCCCTGCAGCTAGCACCCCCCTCAGATAACACGCTGGGCCTCCTCTAACCTGCAGCCGGCAGATGTGTTCTCTGACTTTGGCTCTTACACAGTCCTGTGCTCCAGGGAGCAAATTCCAGAGCAGAGGGAGGGCGGGAAGTGCGACCACGGGCACAAGTCCTGAGAAGTGACCGTAAATGCCACCCTCCCCACGTCCCCTTGGCCTGGCCGCGCTACTTGCACAGTTTAGGACGCCGAATTAAATAGACAACGACCCCTTCTAGGTAGGGCCTTGAGTTCCCAGGGCCTGTGGAACCCCATTTTGTTCCTCTCTGGTCCCCAAGCCAGCACGGCCACGCCGGAGGCAGGGGGATGAGAAAAGATTGAGTGACCCGCACAGAGAGGGCCTAAGAGCTGCCGGCCCTCAGCAGCGCTCGGTCGATGCGGGGCCAGAGCCGCACGGTGAGAGGCACGCGCGGGGACCAGTGCTAGAGGAGGCGGGCGGCGCTCAGGAGGCTGGGCGGCTGGGAGAAGAAATAGGGAAGGCGCCGCCGAGTCCGGGCGTAACCAAAGCCAGGGCAGGGCTGCGCGGTGGCCACTTACGAGCTTCCTAGAAAGTCGTGGAAACGAATGCGGCCGACGGTGGTATTGGCCTCGAAATTTGGAGCCTTGTCCCCGAGAAGTAGACCCCCCGGCATGGCGGCAGCGGTGACGCGATAGGACGAACAGGCGCAGCTGCGACAGCAAGCAGCCAGCTAGTTCTGGCGGCGGAGGCGCGGGTCTCCGCGCGCACAGGAATAAGTGAGGGCGCGAGGGGCGGGGCCACGGCCGGCGCCGGCGGGGGTGAGGGGCGGGGCATGGCCGGGGGCGGGGCGGGGCGCGAGCGGGACAACCCCGACCACTGACTAGTGCCCCGCCGGGCCTTGTACCTGGTGGGATTCTCCAGCACTAAAGTGTCTCTCCACCTGTGACACGGAGCTCAATAACATCGCCCCCTGGAGGATTGGGGGTGCGCAAGTTTTGACCCTGCAGGGCGTGTGGCCTTTAGGGGTCAAAGGAAGCGGAACACAGTTAAGGAGAGCCCCAGGGTGGGAATGGCCCGGTGGCCCCAAGGTGAAAAAAGGCTTTGCCAGGGTGTAATCTGCGTCACACGCTCAAACCCTCCTGAGCGTGATAATAGTTCAGGCACTAATTTACCCTTGGTACTCCTCAGCGAGGATCGGGCTATCCAGGATAGCCACCCCTTTTTAGTGTGAGTGTCTGGAGACCTGACTGCCCTAGACAGCCTAGCCATGGTAAGGATGTGGCAAGACCCAGTCAGTAGTGTGGGTGACCTTATGTCAGAGGAAGTGGCTTTCTTATTGCAGCAAAAATTCCCGTAGCAGTGTCAGTGCTAGGGTAATGTAACCAAACTTTAATTTCTATTCTGCTCCCTACCGCCCCCCCCCCCTTTGTTATGAACCACGAAATATGCAACACAGCTATCCTGAATTGCAAATATAAAATTTGGAACACACTTATTTACACTTCCTGTGTGCAAGTCAACTTTGTCACCTGGGGAGGGGGAGGTAGGAGGTTTAGATTGATTGACTTCCTAAGTGCCAAGCATGAGGTAACAGATGCCTGTTCTGGAGCTTTCATTCGAGGGAGGAAAGACAAAATGAGAGTAAGCCCAAAATTAAACAAGAATATGTTAGAAATTAGTAAATCCTATAGACAGAACTAAAATAAGGTTACATGCTAGAGGGCAACTGGAGGCTCCTTTGAATTGGGTAGTCTGGTCTGGGAAGCCTCCAGGATAGTGGAGATAAAGTATTGAGCACCTAGTAGGTGCTCTAGAAATGGTAGCTATTCTTTGGATGATGATCATGATTTATGTAGTAACTTACTTTGCCTGCTACTGTGCCAGGCGTGGTCATGCAATGGAGAGATATAGTCCCTGCTCTTACTGGGAAGGCAGATTTACAAGCAATTATGATACACTGTAGGGCAGATGCTGTTGGGGGAAAGTACAAATGGTTGGGAGTTCAGATCTGGGAAAAAATCCTCTGGGTAGGGTTGGCAGGCTTAAGAAAGGTGCATGGCAGTGTTGAGAGTTGTGACTTACATGCTGGGATTTGACTTTTCACCATAGGGATCTGTGTTGTGCATGTTAATCATATTTATTCAATTCTCCACTGAACAAGGACTTGTGGTAAGATTACCAGTCAAATTTCTGATATCAGAAAAAAATATATTTTTAGGCAGCTGTGGGGTTTGGCGAGAACCTTGAAGTCCTTACAGTTAACTGTCTGAGGTTCAGGAAGGAAGGGATTGCTGGAATTTGCAGAGGCGTATGTCCCTTGGCTGACTCAGAAGGGCTTGTCTGTCCTCACTGCTTGGAACAGATTGAAGGAAAAGGTGAAGCAGTTGGCAGTAGAAGAACAACAGTGCACGACAATGGCTGTCTCTCTTGCTGGATGGCGAACTCCTAAAGGTTTGACCACATTTTATTGATAAATATTGGTTGACTGTTAGACATAGAGGACTAGCCTGCATAAAATAGTAGAGAAACATTTGCCTACTTTCCTGCAGCCACAACAGCAAAGTTGCTTATTTGCAGACAGCTGAGAATAAAAGAGCAGTACGTTCCTAGTGATGTAGTCATGTGACACATAATGGCATTTATATCAAGGCTGACTGAATATTCTACGATGGTTCCACAAGATTATAATGAAAGCTGAAAAATTCCTATCTCCTAGTGAAATCTTGATGATCCTGACACTGTGTAGGTCTAGGCTAGTGTATGTGTTTGTGTATTAGTTTTTAACCAAATGTTCAAAAGGTTAAAAAAAAATTAAAAATAGAAAAAAGCTTATAGAATAAGGATATAAAGAAAGGATATAGAATTCTATATAGAAATTCCCGTGCTCTAGTCTTTTTTTATTCTGAAAAGATGATCGACTCTAACAAGAAAGTTCAAAAGCTTTTCTTTTTTAAAAAACCACAATCCAACCATCCTAAAATTAATTTAGAATTTTATATGTCGCCTTCCACATGTATAAGGATTTTACGCAAGTTACTACAGTCATGGATCGATTAACAAACAGGGATAAGTTCTGAGAAATGCATCCTTAGGTGATTTCATGATTGTGTGAACATTTTATAGAATTCTACATAGAAATTCTGTAAGAAATCTTATAGAATAAGGATACAAAACATTTAGTACAAGAGTCAAAAAGTTATAATTTTTAAAAAAGTTTATAAGGTAAAAATTCTTAAAAATTAATTTGCTGTATCCTAAGCACACCCTAATGTCCTGGGCTTTCCCATTCAGTCACTACTCACTGATTTACCCAGAGCAACTTCTAATCCTATAAGCTCTATTTGTGGTAAGGGATCTATACAGGTGTACCATTTTAAAATCTTTGCACTATGTTTTTCTGTGTCTTTTCTATAGTTAGATACATAATACCATCGTGTTGCAGTTGCCTACAGTATTGAAGATAGTAGTAACATACTAGAGAGGTAGGTTTGTAGCCTGGAAGCAACAGGCTATACCATATAGCCTCAGTGTGCAGGAGACTATATCATCTAGGTTTGTGTAAGGACACTTTAAAATGTTCACACAATCATGAAATCACCTGAGGATGCGTTTCTCAGAACATATCCCCGTTTGTTAATCAGCACATGACTATAGTAACTTGGGCAAAATCCTTATGCATGTGGGAGGCGACAGATAAAACTCTAAATTAATTTTAGGATGGTGGGATTGTGTTTTGTTTTTTTGGGGGGGGACAAAGTCTCACTATGTTGCCCTCAGTAGAGTGTCGTGTTGTCACGGCTCACAGCAACCTCACACTCTTGCGCTTAAGTGATTCTCTTGCCTCTGCCTCCCAAGTAGCTGGGACTACAGACACCTGCCGCAACGCCCGGCTATTTTTTGGTTGTAGTTGTCATTGTTGTTTGGCAGGCCCAGGCTGGTTCACCCTCCAGCCCCAGTGTATATGACCAGTGCCCTAGTGGATTGTGTTTTTTTTTTTATTTTTATTTTTTGAACTTTCTTGTTAGATTTGATTGTCTTTTCACACACACACACACAAACACACACACAAAAGGCTAGAGCCCAGGAAATGTACATACCCTTACATACCCCTGAAGGCAGTGTTATCAACCTGCTGCCTGAATGGGGCCAATCATCTCTCCACTGCTCTTCTTTATCATGTTCGGTGTGGCGGCTCTTCCCTATTATGTCTACCACAGGACTTCTGCAGTCTGGAGAGAAATCAAAGTAGGAAACATGGAAGTAAAAATGAGAGACAATAGCTTTTAAAATGTTTGACTAAGGAATAACTCTCAGAGGGGCTCTGTAGTAGTAAATTCTGACGCTTCTTTCCCCAAATAAAACACTCTGAAAGTTTATTGTGTACCCACTCCACCAATAACAATTCTTAGGGAAACATTTTCTTCATAAATTGCTAAGGATTAAGAAAAAGATTTTAAAGCATGATATAATACTTGGGTAACTAAAGACCAAAAGCCAATTGTCAATTGCTTGAAAAGATCGTGAATAAAGTGAGCCAGTTCTCTCATCTGCTCTTAGTTAAGCATAAAGGAAAGAATTTATTATTTTTACAGAGTGGCCAGGGAGTAAAATTTGTAAAGCTTCGTCTCCGTATATGTACAGAGACTGGCCGAGAGAGGAGAGAGGGGAAAGGGAACGAGGAAGAGGAAAGAGAAAGCAGTTAGCAAAGAAGCCACAAAATCTGGGGAAAGGAAGGAGAGGGAGAGAACAATGGAGAAAAAGGTTTACGTGAAAGGCACCTGTTTGAATGCCTGTCAGGCCAGGCTCCTTCCAAAGGAAAGTTGGCCACATGCATGGTGATTGTGCAGGACCAGATGTTTAAACCTGATGCTGGTCTATATGTGTTTGTGAAAATTCATCAAGCTGCATGCTTGAGGTCGTTGCCCTTTTCTCTATGTATATTATACAGAACTTCAATAAGGCTTAAAAAGAAAAAAAACAAAGGGAAGGAAAAGAAACAACCACTATATGTAGATTAGAGTAGTTGTATATGAATTATTATTTTCATGAATTGTTCAAAAAAGCTTACTCCAAGTATTTCAAAACAAACATCACTCATTTAAATTGGCCAGTGTTGCCAGTTTGTTACAAATCAATGGTAGGACTACCAGGAGGGCTCTGTCTGCATGAAAAACATTCTTGAGATCTTGCTGTCTTTATAAAACCTTTGTTTTGGTGCAGACTGAGTATAAATTCTTACTGAGTGGCTGATAGCCCAGGGCCAAGAAGTAGGAATAATGAGCTACCACCACTGGCTGTGATGATTAGGTTGTTAAGTATGAAATGTCTAATTTTCTTAAAAGTATTAAGTTTGACAGTTGACATTTTCACTTTGATACTTTTGTTTTATTTTTATCATGAAGGCATAGTTTCATTTTTCAAATGCATGTTTTGGCTTGTGATTATCTTTCAATTTTTTTTTAGAGCTATTTTTGTGAAACCATGGATGGGTAAAAAATTCGTGTTACTGACAAAACTGAGGGGCTGTGGACAAGGGGGCAGGGCTGCATCTTGCCAAATGCAGGAGACAGTGAAAGTGCCCTGGGAGAGGATGGACTGAGGAGCTGGGACCTTCTCCGCCTATTTTAAGCACTTAAATTCAAATCCTTGCCAAAATTGGACTTCTTTTTTCCTTCCCCCACCCATTCTTTAGGACTTTTGGCAAAGCTGCAAACCCTTTTTATTCTATTGCATTCCCAGTGAAATAGGGAGTCAGTAAAGTTAGAACCAAGAGATTTATAGCTATCATTTGCAACACTTAAAAGGTTCTTGGTAAAGTCCCTTAAAAATGGGAGGTGTTTGGAAACATGCTTTACTTTGGGTGTGCCCAGGGCCTCACTGAGTCTTAGAGGAAGAACAGGAAGATGAGGAGGAAATTGCTGTTGTTTCCGTGGAAAAGCGGCAGCCCCCCTGCCAAAAGATCAGAATCAAGGTCACCCTCTACCAGAGGCCACAGCAGACCTCCTCACAGTCCATTGGTCCTCAAACGATGCCATGTGTCCACCCATCAGCACAACTCCGCAGTCACCCCCTCCACTAGGAAGGACTATCCCGCTGCCAAGAGGGCCAAGTTGGACAGTGTCCGAGTCCTGAGACAAATCAGCAACAACCGTAAGTGCACCAGCCACAGGTCCTCAGGCACCGAGGAGAATGACAAGAGGCGGACACACAATGTCCTGGAGCACCAGCGGACAGACACACAATGTCCTGGAGCACCAGAGGAGGAACAAGCAGAAACGCAGCTTTTTTGCCCTGGGTGACCAGATCCCAGAGTAGGAAAACAATGAAAAGGCCTCCAAGGTAGTTATCCTTAATAAAGCCACCACATATATCCTGTCCATCCCAGCAAAAAAGCAAAAGCTCATTTCAGAAAAGGACTTGTTGAGGAAGGGCCGAGAACAGCTGAAACACAAACTTGAACAGCTGAGGAACTCTTGTGCATAAGCTGACCTATTGGAGGAAGGAACTGGGATCTCATGAATTCTCACTTGGCTACTAAGGGAAAATAAGGAAAAAGGTTCTTTCCAACAGAACTGCGATACGTATGAACTTAGTTCAAATGCATGATGAAATGCAACCTCACAACCTTGGCTGGGTCTTAGGCCTGAAGGGTTTAGCCATAATGTAAACAGCCTCAAATGGGTCTTCAGGCATAAAAGCTTTTTTTATGCTTACCATCTTTTTTGTTTTTGTCTTTAACAGATTTGTATTTAAGAATTGTTTTTAAAAAGAATCTTGAAGTTGACTGAATTTTTCTGTGTAAATATGGCCATTAAATGTAAATAACGTTAATAAAACATTTATAGCAGTTATACAAGATTTCAAACCATGTATGATAAACCTTATTTTTTTATTTAAGTACATCTTCCTTTTTAAAATTGATTTTTTTCTATTGTTTTTATAAAAAAATAAAATATTTGGCAAATAAAAAAAAGTTTTGTGTTACTTTTGAATATGAGTTCCGTTGTGGAGATGGAGATATCTGGTTGGACTCTTGAGACTCCGAGTCACTCTAAATCTCTCTTGTTAGTAGAAGTAGCTTGTCCTTCTGTACCTGAGGAGTCTTCCCTTCACTCCCCCAAACCCCCTGAAATGGCCTCAGCTGGAGCAGATGCCTCAAAAAAGAGAGGACGCTCACTCTCCTCACAACACTCCTTATTGCCACTAGACCCATAACCAGGGTCTATTTTCAGCATGTTCCAGTGGCCTGGAAGTGGCAGTAGGTCTCTGAGTACAACTCTGGTGCTGAGCCCAGGTTTCCAAAATTTCCCCTTCTTCCAGAGAGTCACTATTTGCTCTAGAGAGAGACTAAGGGCCAACCACAAGGCCCCAGATTCTCAAGAAGTCTCTTTCAACACTGTGATTTCAAAAACTAAATTTGAGGCCAGGCACAGTGGCCCACAACTGTAATCCTAGCACTCTGGGACACTGAGGTGGAAAATCCCTTGAGCTTAGATGTTTGAGACCAGCCTGAGCAAGAGTGAGACTCTGATTCTACTAAAAATAGAAAAAATTAGGGTGGTGCCTGTGGCTCAAAGGAGTAGGACGCTGGCCTCAAATACCAGAGGTGGTGGGTTCAAACCCGATCCCGGCCAAAAGCTGAAAAAAAAAAAATTAACTGGGTGTCATGGCGGGCACCTGTAGTCCCAGCTACTCAGGAGGCTGAGGCAGGAGGATCACTGGGAACCCAGGAGTTTGAGGTTGCTGTGAGCTAGGCTGACACCATGGCACTCTAGCCTGGGCAACAGAGTGAGACTCTATTTCAAAAAACCAAAAACACAAGAAACAAAAAATAATTAATCTGAGAGGTAATTTTAAGGCTCTTACCTAGAAGAATTCTCCCCAAAGAAATGTATCTATGGTGATTGTTCAGTTCTGCACCTGCCACCTTGCCTTCTTGCTTTGTCAGGTGCAAAATAAATATACTTCTAGCTTTCTGACTGTGTCCTTGATACCTAGGTGGCACAGAAAGCTTGGGGGAGAGAAATGGAGCATCTGGCAGAGACTGTCTCTTTTTCTTTGAGACTTTTTCTCCTCAACTTTATGAGCATTGAGTTTTTAGCAAATGGCTTGGATTTAGCTGTTGAAAGAGCAGTTTCTCTGTGTTCCAAAGAGAAAGAATGTGGGCGTGTCCTAATCCTTAGATACCGAGCTCAAGTGTCTCTAAACTGAATTCTTTCATTTTACAGGGGGCTAGACAATTAAAGCTATGTAAACAGAGTATTTACATGGAACTTACAGTGACATTCTTTCACAATAGTCCCCATGGGCAGATAGGTTTATTTTACAAATAATAATCAAAATCCTGGCCAGACACGGTGGCTCATGGCTGTAATCTCAGTCCTCTGGGAGGCCAAGGGGAGTGGATTACTTGAGTTCACAAATTCGAAACCAGCCTGAGCAAGAGGGAGACTATTTTTTTTTTTTTTAATTAGTCAGACATTTTGGTGGGTGCCTGTAGTCCCAGCTACTTGGGAGGCTGAGGTAAGAGGATCGCTTGAGCCCAAGAGTTTGAGGTTGATGTGAGCTATGATGCCATGGCATTCTACTGGGAGCAAGAAAGACTGTCTCAAAAAAAAAAAAAAAATCAAAACATTTTGGTTGGTAGGTTGAAACATCAGAATTTAACCTTATCCCTTTGGTTTATTTTTTTGTGTGCCCACTTAGGTATGTAGTCAGCTCTTGTCAGTAAGCACTCAACCTTCATTTCCATCTCATGTTTTGAGAGTACAATTGTACTGAATGCCAAACCATGCATTCGGGCTTGGCAGGCACCTGTTGACTTTGTTCTGTTTTGTGCTCTCACCTTTGGGAACAACACCCAGCTGATAATGGGAGGTAGGTAAGATGTGTGGCTTGAAATCATGTAATTCTTTTTGGAGGAGCTGAGAAGAAATGTCATTGGTGTTGCCTTTTCCCATAAAAGTAAACTTATTAAATATTTAAAACTATTTACTATTTATATGCCTTATTGTTCCCCAACTCACTTATTCACTCATTATTTCACCAGCATTTCTCCTTTCTGAGTGCAAGGTGCTGCTGTAGGCTTCAGGGAGCTTAGACTGATGCTCTTTTCCCTTACCTTGTTTCTTCTGTAATATTTTTAATACTTTCTCATTCCTTTGTGATTCCATTTTCTCCAGATGTTTCTTCTTTTCCACCTCCCACCCCCTTTCTCTTACATTATTTAAAATAATTGTCCATTAAGATTCAGCTAACTCCAATTGGGAAGATAGGGGTTTTGAATGGTTTATGGCAATGGTGGGCTATGTTCCTGCATTTCACTTTTGCTACTAAACAACTCTTATGACACGACTGGAGACATGGGAGTGGTATAAACAATCCTAGGTTGAGATCAGTTCCATACGGTTGGACTCACAGCTTTAAACATCTACCCTTTCAAAGTCTTCCCCATTCACCTCCAGCATAAGTACAGCCCCTAGTCCCTCTGAAACAATTTTAGTTTTATTTATTTATTGGGACACAGTATCAAGCTGTCACCCTGGGTAGAGTGCTGTGAAATCACAGCTCACAGCAACCCCAAACTCTTGGGCTTACATGATTCTCTTGCCTCAACCTCTCAAGCAGTAGGACTACAGATGCCTGCCACTATTAATATGCCTGGCTATTTTTTGGTTGTAGTTGTCATTGGGGGTCATTGAGGGCCCGGGCTGGATTCGAACCCTCTAGCTCTGGCGTATGTGGCTGGTACCCTGGCCGCTTGAGCTATAGGTGCCAAGCCACAATTTTAGTTTTAGAAGATTCTCTCTGGCCAGCTAACTTGCCCATATGGATTCTGGAAAATTTAGTTACACAGAGGTGTGTCACCCAAAAGAAAACCATTTGGAATGGCATCAGCAAGCACAGTCTATGAAAACATAAAGACATGTGTTTATAATTAGTGTAGAATGGCCTCTGTATTTTATTTATTTATTTGAGACTCTACCCATTGTCCTGGGTACAGTACTGTGGCATCATAGCTCACAACCACCATGAACTCTTGGGTTCAAGTGATCCTCCTGCCTTAGCCTCCCTAGTAGCTGGGACGACTGCTGTGTAACACTACCCTGGTTCGTTTTTCCATTTCTTAGTAGAGATGAGGTCTTGCTCTTGCTCAGGCTGGTCTCCAACTCCTGAGTTCAAGCACTCTACCCACCTTAACCTCCAGAGTGCTAGGATTGCAGGCCTCAGCTCTCGTGACTTAGAATGGACTCTCGAGGTTTGGGGACTCTGGCTTCCCTTATGGCCGGCCTAGCACAACATCTCTTTTACTTGCCTAACAACTCTGTTGTGCTTACTTAATAAATATTTACCTTTAGCAATGAATAAACACTAAGAAGCGAGGCTGGGTATTTCAGTGGTCAGGTGGACAAATTCTGTAAGCACAAACAAGTGAGAGTGACTTTTCCACCTTCCTTTATGAGGTGGGGTTGGATTTTGTATTTTGGCTTTGGTTCCTAAACAGTAGCCAGTATCTGTGGCTCAAAGGAGGAAATGACCACTATGCACACCTCAAGCTGTTTCTTTCTAGGTATTTAGTGCAGACTGACTTTTTAGTTATAGTGGCCCAAACTCTCTCCAGAATGAAGAGTGACTCCCTAGAAGGGAGACCAATCTGGGAGCCTGGTCTCAATGCCAATGTTACACTCAGAGACCTGCTGCCACTTCTAAGGCACTGGAAAATGCTGAAATTTGACCCTCGGTATGGGTCTAGTGGTAATAAGAAGTGTTTGGTGTAGGTTTGGAAGAGAGTGGGGATGCTCTCTTTCATGAGGCATCTGCTCCAGATGAGGTAGCCACAGAGTTTTTTGAGAGTGAGCGAGAAGACTTCTTAGACTTAGGAGGGCAAGATCCTTATTTTTCCCCCTAGAACTTTATTAGCTTTAGATTTTTAATTTAAGTCTATAATTCATTTTGAGTTAGTTTTGCACAAGGTATGAAATATAGGTCAGGTTTATCTTTCACATGTATGTATGTATAACATCTATGTATGTATCATTCTATTTGCCTATATATGCATGCATTTCATATACATCTGAATCTCCAAATGTGGCAGCACCACTTGTTAAAAATACCAAAATACTCCCATTAAATTTCTTCAGTACCTTTGTAGAAAATCAACTGGCCATAAATATAAGAGTTTATTTCTGGACTCTCAATTCTGTTTCATTGATGTGTATTTCTGTTTGCAAATACCATGCACTAGTATTAAGTCTTGAAATTAGGTAGTGTGAAATTTCCATTTTTAGTTTTCTTTCTTTTCTTTTGTCCAGTCTGGTTTCTTTGTCATTTCATATAACATTTTAAATTAGCTGTCTGATTCTATAAAACCCCCCACTGGAATTTTGATTAGGATTTCTTTGACTCTATAGATTAGCATGGGGAGAATTGACGTCACTGTTTGATAGACCATTGAAATCATCTGGGCCCGGAGTATTTGTTCAGAAGGTATTAAACTAAAAATTCCACTTAAAAAATATATATATATATATGAAATAGATTTCCTTACTGCAAATGCAGATTTATCTGTTTCTTTCTGAATGAGATGGATAGTTTTTTTTTTAAATGGGTCTACTCCATCTACATTGTCAAATTTATAAACAGAATTTTTCATACTACTATTCCCCTGTTACCTTTTTAATGACTGTGGGGTCAGCAGTGATTACCTTTGTTGGTAATTTGTATCCTATTTTTTTTTTTTTTTTTAGTCATTTTGGTTAGAGATTTGCCAATTGTGCTGAACTTTTCAAAGAATAGCTTTTGGTTTCATTAATTTTTTTCTATTGTTTTTCACTTTTACTGATTCTCTTAGTCATTTCCTCTCTTCTTGCTTTGGGTTTATTTTGCTCTTCTTTTTCTAGTTTTTAAGGTGTAAACTTAGATCCCTGATTTGAGATATTCTTATTTTTCAATTTAAGCATTTAGTGCATTTAGTACTACTAATTTTCCTGAATCATTGCTTTAAATGTCTTCCACAAATTTTGATATGTTATATTTTCATTTTTATTATTCTTTTTTCTAATTTTCTTTATGATTCCCTTTGACCATGGATAATTTAGAGGTGTGTTGGTTTCCAAATATTTTGAGATTTTTTTCTAAATATTTTTCTTTTATTAATTTTTAATTTAATTCCATTATGGTCTGCATAAGAAGATACTTGGTATATTTTCAATTATTCTAAACTTGTAAAGGTTAGTTTTATGACCCAGATTTCAAAAATTAAAAACAGAAATAATTTTCCCATAGCACTCAATGTTATATATGTGACCTGGAGTGAAATTTTAAAATTTGAGTTCAAAAGTTTTATACATTATCCAAACTCTTTGTAGGAAAAAAACAGAAAATGTAAATAATCAGAAAGAAGGATATAAAATTATCGATAATTCTACCACCCAGGAGTCCTGGTTTGAGTTCAGAGCATGTGCCCACATGTGTGCTTGTGCTTGCTGCTTGGATAGTTAGAGTGGGGAACTGGCTGGACCTGAACTGGGATCACAGCCTTGCTGTGTTGGAGGAAGGGGTTGGGTGGAATGGATAATGATACACAGAGGTTGGTTTACATAAAGGGTTTGGATTTTGGCAATTGGACAGGCTTGAGGTGGGAGTTCCTGGTGTATAAAATTTAGGAAAGGGAAAGAATTTGGTTTTGTCATGTTAGGTGCATTCCTGTTGGTTTTTCTTCTGCTTTCTCAAAGAACTCATCCTGTTCTGTAGACTAAATCTTAGGACTAAGTCTAAGTCTGTAGGCAAAGGCTTAGACGACAAAGGAAATGAGAGTTGGGAGAGGACTTTCTTCACATTGCAGTCAGGACATGACAAAGCTGCAGTGCAGTCAGCCCTGAAGTGAGCTTCATCTGGGGCATCGGTTTGCAGCTTTGGGGAGTTGTAGTAGCCAATGCTCTGTGCTGGAAGCCAGCATTTACCACTAACTGTGATAGGGTGGGGCAAGAGTGAAGAGAGGGCCATGGTGGGGGAACATGCCAGCATAAACAATGAACAAGTTATTAGAAGTAACCCATGGAGACTCCAAAAAAGACTAATGGCAATTTTATAAGGAGGGAGGTCTTGGGGCTAAGAGTCTGAAGGTGTGTGTGTGTGTGAAGGCATTTTAGGTGTATCTATATCTGTACCTACATTTATCTTAAAAAATGGCACAGTTCTACTTGTACGATTCTATAATCATCTTTTCCCTTAATAATATATCTTAAACACCTTATCAGATCAAAAACAGAGTGTGCCAAAAAATGTATGCACAAGTCACATTTGACTTCTGCATTTACAATGGGTGGCCAAACGTGACTTTATTCATCTTTTGTTACCAGTATGGATTGAGTATTACAATTTTAATACAGTTTTTTCCTTTCTTAAAATGTGTATATATTTTTTGACACTCTCCGCATAGAAATATTTTTATCATTTTAATAGCTGCATATTTCATTGTATGAATGAGTATTCCATTATAATCATTGTATGCATGTATATAATTAAGATAACTTATTTAACCATTACCTACTTTTAGGTTGTTTTTGAGTTATTTTTCTCTCTCTCTTTTTTCTTTTCTTTTTTTTTTGCAATTTCTGACCAGGGCTGGGTTTGAACTTGCCACCTCTGGCATATGGGGCTGGCACCCTACCCTTTTGAGCCACAGGCGCTGCCCTGTTTTTGAGTTATTATTAATTCATTTATTATTAGCAGCTCATCTTATTAAAATAAAAATGCATTTTTCTTTTTTAAAAAAGAACAACACGGCTGTCTACTCATGCTTTCAACCTTAGAATACTGTTTGGTGCCATTTCAAAATTTTTATCTGCTCATCTTTAATGTATACCATGTTAAATGTGTTCACAATTTGATTTCTGTGGCCACTGATATTGCCCCCAAAGGGAAAAGGCAAAACAGATCCTAATAGTGTCCATAAATTGCTCACCTTCTTTCCTTCCCATCTCAAGAACCACTGTCTGGAAAGGGTCTGGTAGACGTACATACTCTGAAATATAAATGTTATAGGCTAAGTGGATTGGATCCCCCAGGGACATTCTCATTTTAAAGGCAACAAAGAAGTTTTAGAACCAAATAATTGAAATTCTTAGGTATGTGGGAGAGCTGTTTTGTTTTGGGAGAGTTATTTTGTTTTGTTTTGGCGGTAGGGAGGATTTGGGAGCAAGGGCACTTAGATACCCATCAGGATATGGCCTCCTTTTTCTGAATGAAAGAATGACCCTGACGGTCCTGGTCTGCCCAGTGGAAATGTTTACAATATTATATAACAGTGAACTTGCTGTGTGTCTACTCCTGACTCAACATTCAGTGATGTCACAGTGGTAGCTAGAAATGGGTCACAGTGAGGGCATTTATACTAGAGAAATCAGCAACTACTATGGCTCAGGATTTTGCCCCTCCATGCCATCCTAGAGCCAATTGTTAAACACGACCAGCATGGCACTGGCATATTTCTGTTTACCAGACATTCTGCTGCACAGAATCCACTGTCCACCTCTACTTTGGAGTGATGGGGAACTTTAGCCACTTGGCCTGCCTTTTCAGGGCTGCTTCCTGTGGCAGATGGGTACTTATAGGACTTGTTTCAGCGAACCAGGTGTGCACTCACCAGTCCGCTCCTAAGGATGGGGTTTTGGTTTTTTCCTTGCCCTTTACCCCTGTCAGTTAAGAATACATTGTGAGGCTGGGCACGGTAGTTCACGCTTGTAATCCTAACACTCTGGGAGGCCGAGGTGGGTGGATCGTCTGAGCTCATGAGTTTGAGACCAGACTAAGCCTTGGGCAAGAAGTTGCCCTGGCTATCTGAGCTACTTAGAAACCTTCCAAGTAGTAGTGTGCTGGTAAACTAGCTTATGGGTCAGGGGAGGGGGCAGGGTAGGCCTTGAAGCATTTTTAAGTTTCCTTGGTGTGAATACTCATACCAAAGCCTGTCTCAGCCAACCAACATGGCACTGTTACAAGACCCTACCTCTAAAAATATAGCTGGGCATTGTGACGGGCCCTGTAATCCCAGCTACTGGAGAGGCAGAGGCAAGAGAATAGCTTGAGCCCAGGAGTTTGAGGTTGCTGTGACACCATGGGACTCTACCGGGGTGACAAAGTGAAACTCTGTCTCCAAAAAAAAACAGAGATAAAAAGTCACCACACTTTTTTCTACACCCGGGGAAGGAACATCATGGACACACTTAGGCACAAACACATATTTCTATGCACCCACGTGTTAAGAACTAAACATCATTTTAGAGTGAAGATGAAAACTAAGAGTTCTCAAAACAAGTTTATAGCCTTTTAATGGCAAGGGAGGGGGTGTATAAGGAAGAGGAGAAAATGAGCCTGAGAACAGAGAAAGAAACAAGGATGCAAGACTAATCATGGAAGAATTGGAGCGAGGAGAGTTTTGCCGGCTGTAACAATTTAAGACATTTGCACGTACATCATGTTTTTGATCAGGAAAGAGGCTTTGTTCTGAAATGTCTTCATCAGCAAAAGTTAAGGAGATCAGGTAGGTGGGGACACCGTGAACTGTCTACTCCTCTGCACCGACTCAGGATTGGATCTGCAGAACTCAGCTGCCTCTGTCCCTGCAGCTCTTGCTGTCAGCCTGCAGAGTGGTCCTCTACCTCTCTCTATATGTATGAGGGTAGAGCTCATGAGACACTCAGCTTGTACTGATGGGGTGAGAGCGCCTCAAATTGTTTTACAGGTGCAATTCTTCGACCCTGTTAGGTCAGGGATCGTGCTTTCTATTTCTCTTGAACCCTCATTTATGTATCACATAGCAGGTGCATGAAAATACACGCTAAATGAAAATAGAGGGTCCAAAGAGACCTGAACTTACAGGCAGAGGGCCTGGACTTTGATTTGGGTCTATATGTGATACACCTGAGCGTGGACATTTCTGCACAGAGAATAGTGATATCTGCTCTGCCTACTTTGCCAGGTTAATGTAAGAATTTATAAAAGACATGAATCTTTTTTTTTTTTTTTGTGAGCTGTAACTACTCTAGAAATGTAACGTGAGCTTTCTTTATGTCTTTATTCACTTGTCACCTGTACAGGGACAACTTCCACCATGTTTAGCTGGATCTAGACTTGAGGAAGTGGGAGAGTCCAGGCAGAGTGACTGGCCCTGAGCCTGGGCCTTCCCCTGCTTGCCGTCACCCTGTTCTGCAGAAGAGCTCCTTGCAGAGTCTCAGCTGTTTTCATGAGAGAGGATACCCGAGAAGGGTGAGGTCTAGGAGAACAAGTCTTCTCAAGGAGACCACAAGGATACACCTGCAAGGTCCTCTCCATGGTGACTCAGCTCTTGGGAATTTGTAACTTGGAAATTTCCAAGTTCTGTAAAATCCTGTAGTTCTGTAGGGGCTGGAATAGCATCTCCCACTTGATTCAAACTGGCCAATGAGAAGGGTACCTGTGGGGTGGAACTTTTTGACTGTCAATTAAAAAGGAAAGACCAAGCCAGTCGGGAAACATGGCCATTTGGAATTCTTCTTTGCCGTAAGCTCCCGGCTGGTGAATAAAGCCCTTCCTCTTATAAACATGGTGTTTGGGTGCTCTTTCTCTCCGTTGGGCCTCGTCTTCCTGCAACATTCTTAAGTGCAGATTTTTACTGTAGGCATGTAGAGGTCTGCACTCCAGCCGGTATACACATGAGCTTGGACAAGAAACTGATCTCTGTCAGGATCTTTGTTGTCTGTAGGCTTCATGCAGGCTACTTCTCCCATGTATTTATCTAGTAAATTATGTGAGGTGCTGGGGAATCACTGATGAATACTTTTTTTTTGGAGACAGAGTCTCAAGCTGTTGCCTTGGGTAGAGTGCTGTGGCGTCACAGCTCACAGCAACCTCCAACTGCTAGGCTTAAGTGATTCTCTTGCTTCCCAGGTAGCTGTGACTACAGTTGTCTGCCACAAAGCCCAGCTATTTTCTTTTTGTAGTTGCAATTGTCATTGTTGCTTTAGCTGGTCCAGGCCAGGTTTGAACCAGCCAGCCTCTGTGTATGTAGCCAGCGCCCTACCCACTGAGCCATGGGTACCACCAAAAAAAATTTTTTTTTTAAAAAAGGTTTATAATCCAGTGAGGTAGACAACACAAACAAGTACACAGAAAAATACATGATTATAAATTGTGATTAAGTACTAGGAAGTAAACAGATTGAGTGCTGTGACAGAGAATAAGGTTAAAGGGAGATACAGTTGGAGCAGGTGGAGTCCTGTATTAACAGTGGCCTGAGGGAGAAAATAAGCCAGTGCAGCAGAGAGCTGTGAGAACATTGTGGGCAGAGAGAACAGGATGTGTTATAGCCCTGACCAAAGGAACCTTCTAGAAAAGAACTGAAAGGTGGGGCTGGAGTCTAGGAAGAGAGGCAGAGAATGAGGTAAGTCAGGAAGGCTGGTCACTAGTAAATGAAAACTGTGGTGTATGTAGTTTTAAGTCCCTGCCTGTAATCCTAGCACTCTGGGAGGCTGAGGTGGGTGGACAGCTTAAGCTCAGGAGTTTGAGACCAGTCTGAGCAAAAAGTGAGACCCCCTCCCGCCACCATCTCTACTAAAAATAGAAAAAAACTGAGGCAAGAGGACAGATCGCTTAAGCCCAAGAGTTGGAGGTTGCTGTGAGCTATGATGATGCCATGGCACTCTATCCAGGGTGACAGCTTGAGACTCTGTCTCAAAAAAAAAAAAAAAATCACAGCATTATCTGAGTCTGGGATACTCTCTGTTTCAAAGTCAAACTCAAAATATTTCCTTTGATGCTCATATTTATAGACTCATCAAAACCTGGAAGATACTGTTGTCTCTCCCCTCTTCCTAACCACCCATCTCTCATATCCAATCTGTCAGCAAATCCTACTTCCATCTCTAAATATCTTTCCAAATGCATTCACTTCCCTTCACCCCACCGCCATCACAGGTCAAGAAGTTGCCCTTGTTACCCGGGGCTACAGTAGAAGCCTTCCAGGTAATAGTGTGCTGGTAAACCAGCTCATGGGTCGGGGTGTGTGTGGGCAGGGCAGGCCTTGTAGCATTTTCAAGTTTCCTCGGAGTGAATACTCACACCAAAGCCTGTCTCAGCATTCCAACATGACACCGCTCCGTGTGGCATTAGGAAGTCATGCACAAGCTGACTTTCCTGCACCGGGACAAGCACACACCCCTGCTTAGGTGTTCCTGCTGCCTTCTTGCAACACTCCCAGAGGACTCTTCTAAAAGCTCAGCTCTCATCATGCCCTTTCCCTCCCCAAAGCTTCCCATTGTGTTTTGACTTTATCGTGACCTGGCTAGAGCCATCCTAAAAAGGAGAGCCCCATCCTGGTCCTGGGTTCTTGTCAAGAATTTTGGATCAAAACTGAATTTGTAACCAAATTTCAGTCCTGAGTCTTCAGATGAGTGACCTCAGCCACCCTGAGATGGTAAAAAAAAAAAAAACAAAAAAACAAAAAACCAAAAAAAAACTCCTTTATTTTGATAGAGGATTTGGCAACCCTGGGAAGGTGCACTAGTAAGCCTAGGGCTGATGAGGGAAAACGACCCCACGCTACTAATGTTTTGTGCTAAATTAAGAATAAATTGGTAATCTTTGTGGTAAGGTATGTTTTGTTGATTATTTAAGATGCTTGAAAAATTTTTTATTAGGATCAGAAATGTTAATTTGTAATTTAAAATGCTTCTGAGTATTTTTTATTAGACTTATGATTTTAATTGAAGTATATAAAAAGTATTAAATTTATAAGCAATGATTGCAGATTTAAGATAACCTAATTGGTCCTTTTGCAGGAAGACGAGGCCCAACGGAGAGAAAGAGCACCCAAACACCATGTTTATAAGAGGAAGGGCTTTTTTCACCGGCCGGAAGCTTACGGCATAGAATTCTAAATGGCCACGCTCCCCAACTGGCTTGGTCTTTCTCTTTTTATCTATCAAAAGTTCCAACCCATGGGTACCCTTGTCATTGGCCAGTTTAAATTAAGCGGGAGATGCTATTCCAGCCCCCACAGAATTACAGGATTTCACAGAAGTGCAAATTTCCACGTTCCAGAAAGTTAGGATTATGAATTCCCAAGAGTTGAGTCACTATGGAGAGGACCCTGCAGGTGTATCCTTGTGGTCTCCTTGAGAAGACCTGTTCTCCTAGACCTCACCCTTCTCAGGTATCCTTTCTCAGTCCCATGTATGTTCAGTCTTTTTTTTTTTTTTTAGATTTGCAGGAGTTGCATCAGTGCTTTGACAGTTTTCTGTCTCTTTGTCCCATAAGGAGTGTGGAGATGATCAGATACATTAAATTTATAGATACAATTTTAAGTGTTTAAAGACTAAAGAACAAATAAAAATAATTCTTATTTTTGCAGCAACATTTTTTATTTTGAGACATGGTCTCACTTTGTTGCCCTTGGTAGAGTGCTGGGGCGTTGTTGCTAACAGCCACTTCAAACTTTCGGGTTCCTTTTGCCTCAGCTTCCCAAGTAGCTGGAACAACAGGCACCTGCCACAATGCCTGGATATTTTTGAGAGACAGGGTCTTGCTCTTGTTCAGGCTGGTCTCCAACTCGTGAGCTCAGGCAATCCACCCTTCTCAGCCTCCCAGAGTGCTAGGATTACAGATGTGAGCCACCACATGGTGGGGGTGGGGGGAGCTTTTTGGAGCAACATTATAAATCTATAAATAGAATAACAATACTCTTAATTTGAATCTAAATGCTTTTAAAAACTAGGTTTTACCTTTTAATTTGATTTATTTTTATTTTTTTATTTTTTTGAGACAGAGTCTCACTGTGTTGCCCTCAGTAGAGTGCTGTGGCATCATAGCTCACAGCCACCTCAAACTCTTGGGCTTAAGCAATTCTCTTGCCTCAGCTTCCCAAGTAGCTGGGACTACAGGTGCCTGCCACAATGCCTGACTATTTTTGTTGTAGTCGTCATTGTTGTTTGGCAGGCCAGGGCCAGATTCAAACCCACCAGCTCCAGTGTATGTGGCTGGCACCTTGGCCACTGAGCTATAGGTGCCGAGCTGGTTTGACCCTTTTAAAATAAGGTTTAACTTAAAGGCCTCTCTCTGACTTGAAAAACTCAGTCATTGCCCCTCCATATGCAAGGGGAAATTTCTGGGGGAAAAAAAAAAGAAAGTGGTTACTGCTAGGCAGAAGGAAGAGTTGGGTTTTGTTGTATAACCTTTTATACTTCTGAATTTTTTCAATCATGAGACTACTTTTTTAACAAGAAGCAAAAATAATTAAAAAAAATAACCTGTGGAGAAGCAGGGATCTCAGGGCTAGAAGGAGAAAACTTCTTCCCTCTTGATAAAAGGGAAAGAGGTAGATAAATGGAAGTGGGCACCCAAGGGGGAATGAAAAGGGATGGACTAAATTGCTTTATATAAAGAGTGCTGAAGTTTTACGGATTACACAAACTTTGGAGCCAGCTGAGTCTTTTAGTCATTCTACAAGTATTCCATGGACTCCACCCAATTTGCATGTAACATTTGTCCCCTCTCCCAGTCCTAACACTATCCAAGGGTGGAAAGGTAGTGGATGCTTGCAAACACCCTCCTGGGCTGTGCTTGTGAGAGAGGATACCCGAGAAGGGTGAAGCCTAGAACAGGTCTTCTCCAGGAGACCACAAGGATACACCTACAGGGGCCTCTCATGGTGACTCAGCTCTTGGGAATCTGCAAACTTCCTAGAACTTAGAAATTTCTACTTCTGTGAAATCCTGCAGTTCTGTGTGTGTGTGTGTGTGGGGGGGGGGGCTGGAATAGCATCTCCTGCTTGATTCAAAGTGGCCAATGAAAAAGGTGACTATGGGTTGGAACTTTTTGACTGTTGATAAAAAGGGAAAAACCAAGCCAGTCAGGGAGTGCAGCCATTTGGGATTCTTCTATGTGGTGAGCTCCTGGCTGGCGAATAAAGCCCTTCCTCTGATAAACATGGTGTCTGGGTGCTCTTTCTCTTTGTTGGGCCTTGTCTTCCTGCAACACTTGTACAAGCTGAAAATTGACAAAGTAACAGGGACTGTCTTTACCCATCTCTATTTTGCTACTGTAATAATCTTACAGTGCCAGACACACATGGTAGGTGCTCAGTAAATGTCATTCCTCTTTTTCGTCCCTAGGGGCAGTTCCTAATTTCTTGAAGTGTGCAGTCCAAAACCAGGGCAGGGGTTTAGAGGAGAGGATGAATGTCCAGATACTGGGAAGAGGTGCCCGGCCCGTCTCCTCAGCAGGACAAGCAGAATACTGAAAGTTACATCATAGGCTAATTAATAACCATTACTATTGAACAGTGCTTTACAATTTACACTGGACAAACGGATTTTCTCTTTGAGTTCTTGCAGTAATCCTGTGAGGTCACCCATTTTATAAGAGAGGAAATGGAAACTCCTGTAAGTGATTTACCCAGGGTCAAATTGTCTGTGACGGTGCAAGGATTCCAATCCAGGTTTTCAGATATCAAATTTGATGTTCCTTATATGCTACCATATCTAATTTTGGGAGGTTTTTCCTGCTCCTTAGCTTTGCTGTGTAAATAGTATGTTGCTCGAAATCTTGACTCTGTTCTGCCAAACACACTGACATCCTCAAAGGGTCAGATATTCCTTTGGTCGAGCAGCTTCCTTATGTAAAAGTCAAACTTGTTACTGTAAATTAACTCCACGTACCCTTATGGGATTGATTCTTCCAGGTTAATCATATGCAGTAACCCACTTTTACAGACAGTGCTGGATAAACTAACCTGTTTAACTCTTTGCAGCCTTTCAGAAGACTTATAACCGGCATTGATTGGCTAAGGTAGTCATCATTCTCCAGGCTAAAATACATCTTGCCAGATCTACTAGCAGAGGGCTTAAAACTGCAATGCTTAAATTCCTTTCATAATGAGAACATTTTATTACTCCACTGAAGAGTGTGTGCCAAGTTGTCCTTAAAAATTATTAAGTAAACCAAATGGCTCTGGCATAGAATCGGATTCCAAAAAGATTGTGGTCAAGGTTCATTGGGTAGACAAATCCACTAGCCCGTAAAATGTAAAACAAGGCCCCAGTTTTCATACCTTAAACATGAGATATAAAACAAATCGAAGAACATGTAAATAGAGAGGAGAAAAATATATAAGTATATACAAATAATATATGATCTTTGAATTGGAAGGCTTCCTAAGTCTAAATGCCACTGAAGAAGTCACAAAGAATATATTTGCAAGGATGGAAAGTTACTTCTGTATATCAGGAAATGTAATAAAGTTAAGAGGCAAATGGTATATTGGGGAAAAAAATACTTCTACCTGGTAAATCAAAGTGTTATTATTCTCAATATAGTAAATGGCACATGATACAGTTTGCAAAGACTAGCTGATAAATATATATGGAGGAATTCAATCTTATAAAACATCAGGCTCGGCGCCTGTGGCTCAATCAGCTAAGGTGCCAGCCATGTACACCTAAGGTGGCAGGTTCAAATCCCCAGCCCGGGCCCGCCAAACAACAATGATGGCTGCAACCAAAAAATGGCCGGGCATTGTGGCGGGCGCCTGTGGTCCCAGCTACTTGGGAGGCTGAGGCAGGAGACTCGCTTGAGCCCAGGAGTTGGAGG
>CAUYQV010026936.1:0-22654 GCA_963574575.1 Galagoides demidoff | reverse complement strand
GAGACAGAGGAAGGATATGCTGTTTGGGAACGAAAAACAACTTTACAAATTTGTCAAGGAAAAACAAATTTAACAAGGACAAAAATACTTACAAAAATATTTATAAGTGATGATGCCTTTTGAAAGTTGTATAATATTTTGGCACATCTGAGTTCGTGACAGTGACTATGAATTTAAACCTACTAGAAAGTATTATAAACATCTAGTCTTTAATACTTGATGAAACACCTCCACTTATTTATTTCATTTGACCCTCATGACCAAGTGGTGGGACAGATATTAACATTCTCACATGTTGTCTCCAAGTTACAAACATCTGCCTGATGTATGACTCTCACCTACAAATGGGGGTGACTACAGGTAATGAGTAAATGTACGTGTCCAACTCACACACAAACTCAACTGAAGAGCAACCTACAGAGCCTGTTTACTTGTTACCAGTGACACCTGCACGAGCTTTATTCAGCTTTTTTCAGATTTCCTCATTACTACTTGAAGCAGCTAGAATCCAAATCTAGCTTTTATGATGCCAAAACGCATATTCTCTCTCCCCTCTTCTGCACTGATTTTATTTAATTTTTATATATTCAATTTAGAAAATTAAAGTTTTTGTATACTCTTTCATTTGCATCTAGCCACTAGAAGAAACAGATAATTTAGAATCTAGATGGGTCTGATCACATTCACTTCAGAGAGTGAGCGACAGGTGTAGGCAGGGGAGTTGTAATTTCACATCTAGTTTGTCCATTTTTTTGCTATTCATTTATTCTTTAGATTGATTGAAAAGATGAGTTTTCCAAAAAGAAAAAGGTGCTAATTCTGATACCATCGTATTGAAAACACAGAAAAAAATTAAAGTGTAACATAGTCTTCCAATAGGGATGCATACAATTTACTTTCAAAACATAGAGGCAAACACCCCAACTTTCCCTGTACAGAAGAAGAAGGAAAATGTACAGAGGCTTCGTGAAGAAAGAGACACTTGGAACCACCATTTAAAGAATTCGTGGAAAGAGTTTGCTGGTGTTTCTGGTGAATAACAGGGGCATATTTTTAGAGCTCCTAATAGTTTAGTGTTGCCAAAATACTGAATGCACAGGGTGAGAGCAGAATCACCGCATGTGTATGTGATCCAGGCCACCGAGTGTGGGGACGAGGGGTCAGGAGAAGAGCCCTGCACAGCCCTGTCCAGTGTCAGGGAGCCCAGGGAGCAGCAGTGGCGGAGTCCAGAGGAAGGGAGGGGTCAGCGAGGCCCAGGCGGGGGCCTCGGGTGGAGGGCAGAGGAGATAAAGAAAACCTGAGCTGGGGAGGGGGACAGTGGCTGGAACAAGGCGGGGAGGAAGAATTTGAAAACTATTCAGGAATCAGAGAGCATAATGAGAGATTTTAAGATAGGATGAGCAGATCAAAGGGAAGTGATTTAAGAAGGAAGACATTTTCTCCTAGTAAAATACTCAACCACAGAACACCATATTCTGCCACTTGCATACTTAAAAATACCCCAGGAGAACAACAGACACGTAGACATATAAACATGTACGATGTATTTCCTCACAATACATTTCCAAAGGCAAGAAAATAACACCTCCTGCAAAGGACATGATTTAAATATTGCTGTGTAAACAGCAGGGGACACACGGGGAGTTACTGGGTTCACTTAAATTCTATGCTCTTACTCAGAATTCAGAGAACAGAAACGCCAAAGCCTAGAGATAAAAGTAACTTCTTGGGATTTTGTATTTTGTTGCTTAGTAATGGGCAAAGGCCAATACTTTAGAGAAATAAAGGACAAATATTACACCCACAAATAATACTCAAAATGCCAAGAATAAGGTTAGGTCAAATGCCTTTATACCAGTTTAATTAGAGAATCTGCCTTGGTAGCTACGAAACTGAAAAGATGAACTTCATTTTCAATTACAATAATATAAATAACAGTTATCGAGAGTTAATGAAATTACTTGAAGGAGGTGACAGGCAGTATCTCATTGAATCTCCCCCCTCCAGCACCCAGCCAGAGCAGGATGACTCTCTGGGTTTTATAGATGAGAAAACTCGGGGTTACAGAGACTGCTGTGTGCATCATGTCACTGCCGGGAGAGGCAGAGGAGCCTGTCCAGACCCAGCGGAAGGCCTGGTTTCTGACCACAAATTCTACACTATTTCTTCACATTTTCTTTCTGTATTCAACAGGACCGTGGTCCCCACCCTCGGGCCATGGACTGTATCAGCTCAGGGCCTGTCAGGAAGCAGGCCGCACCACAGCAGGTGCGCACCAAAGCTTCCTTTGTGTTCACGGCTCTGCCCCTCGGCTGGGGTCATCACCAGAGCTCTGCCTCTGGGATCAGCTGTGGCGTTAGATTCTCACAGAAGTGGGGACCCAACTGTAAGCTGCACATGTCGGGGATCTAGGTTGTGGCTCCTCGTGGGAATCTAATGTCTGTTGATCCGAGGTGAAGCTCAGGGCATGATACTGGCGCTGGGAGTGGCAGAGTCCACTGCAAACACAGATTGCCATCAGCAGTGACTGCACAGAGATCATAACAAATCCACGGCTTTCCCAGCTCTCCGCCTACCCCTCCCTGGGAAAATTGTCTTCCATGGTGCCAAAAAGATCGGGGACACTGCAATAGGGCAACTCGCTAAGTAAGAATTCAATGAAGCCTGGGGGTCTAGGTAAGAAGCCCAGGCATCTGTTAATCCCCAACTAGCAGTGCTGGGACGATCTTCACTGCTTCGTGCATGTTATTTGATGCTGTCTTCCACACAGTCCTATGAGAGACCTTGTGATTGTTAATTCTGATTATAGTTGTTCCTTTTCACAGAAGAGGAATCTGAAGATGGGGGTAACTTACACCTGTGCTGAACAGTGGAACTGGATGTGTGGGGGTCTCCACAGCGATGGTTCTGCCACCACAACACAAGGTCTCTTTGGAGATCTCAGCTCAGTGTAAAGGGAGTGTGACATTTGTATAAAAAAGGAGCAAAAATAAGTTTGAGAAAGTTGTAAGTGCAATATGAAGGCTGTGAAGGTCAACTTTGGAAACAGATTTTTTATAAGCTGGGGTAAACTGCAAGGATCTCTGAAAAGGAAAATTAATTCTGCAAAGGCAGCTTTCATAGAAATTAATTTGATGGATGGGTGGGGGAGATTAAAGTCAGAGAGACCAATTACAATAATATTTAAGTTCTTATACAGAGGGAAAAAGGGAAAGGGGGAAGAACAACCTTTGAGTAGGTCAATATTTTAAATCAACCCCAAATTAAATCAGTTATTAATAATTTTATTTTGGCATTTTGATTTATTCTCCAACAATCCTGGAGATAGGGAGATCGGGTGAGTGTCAGATCAGCTCTTCATATTGTTAAATCTACAACAGTAGATTTAAGCCCATAATAACCTCCATTGTTTACAGATTCATACAAGAATCTGTAGTCCCTACATTCTGAGAATCATTTTTGTAACAAAGATTTTTATTAGTTGATAGTCATCTGTTGTATAAAGGAACCAAAGGCATTATCTTGTACCATGTTTAAGATAAACAATGGAACAGTTTGCTAATTAAGAATCTTAGAAGGGAATATTTCTTGGTTATAGTTTATGTAGTTCTCTCTGAACTCACTGGTGCTTGGCTGTGTCATTCTGACAAGGTCAGTGGCCCTCATTTAACTGGCTGCAAGTGTTTTATCACATACGGTACTCCCCAGAAATGTTTACAGTGATAGCCCACAACTCACTCTTGTCACTTGCAGGCTCTTTCAAAGCTTCCCTTCTTGAGTTTATGTTGCAAATGAGAATTAACATCATAGATGCTTCCATGCATAATGGGAATTATCTTCATGATAATAACTCAATTTATAATCATATTCCACTAAGTGCAAGATAGACACTATATATCATATTTTTAAAGCTTTAAATTTCATTTAGCCTGTTGTACACAGGTAAAATTGTTCTTTGAAGAAAGATTAGAATATTTTACAACACGGAACCTTCCTGATGTAATAAAACTTTCCTGTAATCCTCTAGCTTTTCAACAAGAGAAAAATATGTTTTTAGTCTTTAAATTGTACATGTGTCTCTTCTCCATTTGAATTGACACAAAATACCTTTAGAGACTAGATATTTTTATTCTTTTCCTAAAAATCTTATTTGCTCACGGAGTTGGCGAGGATTATATATATCATGGCTGGATGGGGTCCTGAAACAATAGTAGGTCTCCAATAAATATTACCTCATTTCTACTCCATAAATTTATTTTGAAGTACTTCTGTAAATATTTGAGATAAAGCATTTCAAAGCATTGGAAAGGTACAATTGTGGGTCAGGATAGCCGTTTACACTCAGTAAACACACCCAGAGGACTGCAGGTGCTTTCAAAGTTTCTTTGTCTAGAGCAGGGTAGATTCCTGCTATCTGCACAGTGTCTAAAGAGAAGATGACAGCAGTGATCACTCCATAGAAATAGGAAGATAAAATGGGAGTTATCCAGGTAAAAAGAACAGTTAATAAGAACAGCATATGCAAAGGCCCTAGGGCAGGAGACAAGGCCTTGTCAAGACTGAAAGAACATCTGCATTTGGGGCATGTAGGAAGTGAAGCTGGACGGAATGTTTTGTAGTAAAAATTATGAATCTTGATCTTTATTGCAAAAAAAAATAGTAAATCAATGAACTTTTATTGGAGAGAGGATACGGCAATTCATTTTGCATATATGAAGCATCATTCAAGTAATAGTGTACAAGTTTATTTGTCTAAATTAAATTTTTTAATCATGACATTTATGTGAGATGGGTGTTATGCTCACTTCAAGGCCAAACGAATTATGATGTATAGAGTTAAAATAACTTTCCCAAGGTCACCTGGTTGGAGAGTAACAGAAAAAAATCTCATGATTTTACCGCAATTTGACTATGCATGCCACTAACACAGATGACAGCAAAATGTAATTCTGACAGATATTTGCCAAAACAAAAACTTCAAGGCCAAGGTGGCCGACAGCAAAAGCGTCACATAGGTTGGGTAACAAAGAGCGGTAAGAATCGATGTCTTCCAAAACAGAAGGCCCCTCAAAATACCCTCAACTATTTCTGTCTTATGGGTCAAAAGAGAAATAAAGTTCTGAGAAAATAATTATTCTGTCCAACTTTGCCTCTGAAACTGTTTTTGTGCTGATCAGCCAGGAGTCCAATTTCACAAAAACTGCAGCCAACCTCAACAAGGCATTTAGGACGAGAAAAGTAAATGATTCCAAGCCCTGTCAAGTACAAAACCCAAAGCCATCCTAATGAGCCATATTCATCAAAGTGAGCAAGTCTTTTCATCTGCCTCGGATTACCCTGGAGTTGTGCTTTCTCTGCCATTTGCCTATTTGGGCGACCAGAGAAGATATTCATTAAGAATCAGAACTGGCAGTCCCCAATATCTTTCTGTCTTAGAGAAGGCTGGCATCCACACTGATAATTGGTATGATGAAATGAAGGCTTCTGAGATTCTTTGTGTGGATAATATCACCCTTTGTCAATCAAAAGGAAAAATTTGAGAGTGAGTGAGAAACAACCCTATTTGTGCTCATCAAACAATTCAGATGACTTTGCTCAACCCCAAGTTGGTTGGTGATCCGTAACTGAAATAACAAACGATGCCTATATTTTTGTATCATTTCCCCAATTGGGGGTAAGATATTTTTCTGTTTAAAAAGGAAGTGAGAAATTGTAAAATAATTACATAGTGGCACGACAATTCTTGAACATAAACACAGTCACTTGAAGCACAGCAGTCTCACTTGTCCCCATTTTATGTACTGGAGTTCTTCATCATTATTTCACTTGATAAAAGCATTCCAAAATTAAAAAAAAATGTTTGAAAAGCACTGGCCCCGTGGTGATTGTGACACCCTTCAAGGCAGGAGTCCAAAAGAACACCTCTGGGACTGGAAACATGAATGATATTGTCTATTTACTTCAAAGGATTTAATTACCTAGAAATACTCCCAATTGTAGTGATTCCATTTATTAATAAAGCAAAAGCATTATTTGTGAAAATACGGTTCATTCTGGGTGGCACCTGTGGCTCAGTGGGTAGGGCACTGGCCCCATATACGAAGGGTGGCAGGTTCAAACCTGGCCCCAGCCAAACTGCAACAAAAAAATAGCTGGGTGTTGTGGCAGGTGCCTGTAGTCCCTGCTACTTGGGAGGCTGAGGCAAAAGAATCACCTAAGCCTAAGAGCTGGAGGTTGCTGTGAGCTGTGACACCACAGAACTCTACCTAGGGTAATAAGGTGAGACTCTAAGAAAAAAAAAAAAAACTATATACATATGTGTATATACATATGGTTCATTCACTAATAGGCATAACCCAATGTTTTAGATATAGTAGACTTTAACAAAAATAAAATATATAAGACTTTGAATGTGAAAGGAAACACCAGTCTCTATGAATTGATAATTATCTCAGAAGTTCCAAAATACTTCTATTCCTAAAGTCTAAAGCACCACACATGTCCTCCATGTTTTAATAGAAAAAAATTTTTAATAACTAAGCTTCAACGCTTGAAAGACAAGAAATTCTGTTTCTACAAACTAAAACTAAATTGCTATTCATCTAAATTTTCCTCCATAACCTAGAGAAATAGGGCATAGAAAAGGTAATTTCCGTGAGGCGTTTATAAAATACATGTCAACTTAATCAAGGAAGAAAAAATCAAAATACGTTCATAAGTACAACTGCATTAATAGCTCTGCATGCTGGCCAGAACACAGAAGCCAAGAGACTCTGGGAACTCAACAGTTAGTGTCTACTAGCTACTATTCTTTGGCACCAGTTCACTTAGATGCAGCTACGTTAAGATGGAAAAAAACATCTTTCAAAGTATAAATGCTAAACTACTACCCCTAAAGGTAGATAAGGATTTGGAAGAATCAGCATTCCTAAAGGATTGCTGAGCCTTTACACTGGGGTCAGTGCTTAATTATTTGTCTCCTGGCCACGCCAGGCTTGGTTATGTGACTTGCTTTCAACAGTAGGACGTGAATGGACATAACGCACACTGTGTGCCTGAAGCTCTCGCTGAACTTTAGAAGTCAGTATGGCCTCATGCTCCAGCTGTCCTCCAGGGAACACCACCCCAGATCAGCGTTGCTCCTTTGGCCTGGAGTTGGGAGCACAGACTTGGTGAACCATGCTGAGTAGAGTTGCTATGGTCCCTCAGGACTGTGAGAGAGAAACGATGGAGGCTCCATCATGACATATGCTTCTGAGATGTTTGGGGACCACGGTTACCACTGCAAGAGCTAACTGGAAGAAGGGCTAAAATAACTCTTACTCAGTTAAGTACTTTTTTTTTACTTGCAGCTGAATGCATTCCTACTTAATGTATCCATGTGTAAACATTTATCCTCATTTACTTAGTTATTGTGTTAAGACATTAATATTCTACACTTAGTAAATTTAACACGTACCCTTGTAAGATGCACCGTAGGTGTGGTCCTACCAATTTGCAGTGAAGGCTATGTTAACCAGTTTGATAAAAATATTTCACATTGTATATAAAACCAGCACATTATACCCCATGATTGCATTAATATACACAGCTACGATTAAAAAAAAATTTTATCCTTTTACTTAGGTATGTATTCTCTTGGTAGCAATTTACAGAGTGTCTTTAACTGACAGGACCCAGCTGTAAAAATTTGTAAAGAGCAAGAGCTCTAGGAAAGAGACCACAATACAGGACAAATTGCAAATAGGTGTAGTCTTGCCCAGAAAATCCTACAGTCTGGATACGCTGGTGGATATAGTGCTACAGGAGGCTAGGACGTGTCTGAGAGGGGCTATTTAAAGCAAACTTTACCATTTTTTAATTCTTCCCATCTTAGGAAACCAAGTATAAAAAGACAAGGAGTGAACTGTTCTTTCCAAACTATAAAGCATCTGAGAAAATACAGGAGAAATTAGTATTCAGAAAGAATGGGTATGAAATCATGTTTTCTTTTTGTGCCAAAAAAATAATTAAAATAAACCATGATAGCAGTAAAAGTGAGTCACTCTAATGCATTCCTAATTTTCATTTATTTGAAAACTTTTGTTTTCTTAAAAAGAGGCTTTAATTATTTTCCCCACAAAAGTATTTAATACATTTTCAGTAATTTTGTATAAGGATAAGTGTTAATTTTTATAAATTGATGCTGATTCATGTTTTGGTAATCCCGGCACTCTGGGGGGCTAAGGAGTGTAGATTGCTTGAGCTTAGGAAAGACCAGTCTGAGCTAGTATTAGACCTTCCCTCTACTAAAAATAAAAAAAAAAAAATTAGCCAGGCATGGTGATGCACACCTGTAGTCTCAGCTATTCAGGAGACCGAGGCAAGAGGATCACTTGAGCCCAAGAGCTCAGGAGTTTGAGATTGCTGTGAGCTATGACACTACAGCACTCTAGCCTGGGGCAACAGAGTGAGACTCTGTTTCAAGATAGATAGATGATAGTCAATCAAATATCTATTTTTAATTGCTATATCTATTTTAATTGCTCCATGATTTTAGATAGAATATAAGGTAAGTATCTTAAATTCTTAACCTGGTCAGTAAGTCTGAAGATGTGGCTCATGTCTGGTTCATGTCATGCCAATCTCCCCCTGCTCTTGATGTTCAGCTACACCAACCTCTTCCCAATCCCACTGCCCTCCAGTGCACCATCTTCCACTGATTTAGGGTTTTTGCACTTATCATTTGCCCTGCCTGGCATTCTCTGCCCTCTTCTTTGCCCGGGTAGCTCCTGCCATCTTCAGGGTTTTTTTAAACAGAAGCTCATAACAGGTGCTACTTCTCCACAAGTCCTGGTAATATTTACTCTCAGTGTGTTGGTCATTTCCTTCTTAGCTTTTATCAGAAATTTTAATTATGTATCCCTAGAATGAGTGTTTGTTTGATATCTGTTTTGTTACAGTAAATTGTAATCTCTGCAGAATCAGGGGCCACATAGTCATTGTACAAAGCTGTAGCACAATACAGCTTTAGAATGAATGGATATATATCAGACCTTGAGTAAAACGTACACAACAGAGAAAGAAGTTGCCGATGCCTGTAGATATGGTAGAACTTTCATTATAAAGACTGTCCCAACAATATACACTGCTGGCTTCTCTGATTCGTTCACTAACAAGAAGAGCCTTTCTTCAGTTGTACAAGAACAGCAGCCTGGCTCTCAGACATCTGATTTATCAGAATACGCTTGTGTGCAAAATTACAAGTTGAACTTTCCCAAATGGATTTTTTTAATTTATAGAATATTATCTTGGTTATCTTTTAAACAATAGCTTTGTGTAAAAAGTATAGCTTTCTCAGTCATAAAACATATTAAGATCTAAATTAGATACATGTCCACACAGCACTGTGTAGTTGTGACACCACAATTGGAGTTCAGGATTCCGTTTTCACTACAATTTCACTTTGTCTCTAAAATTCAATATATCTGAGAGGCAGGAAAGGGTGAGATTCTCTACTAAGAAACAATCCTCCAAATCTGTATCCCTCGCAGGTCTGTACTTTTTGCTTCTACTACGTGTCAAATGCCTGAGGGGAGGGAGGGCTGCCTGGTGACTGGGCAGGTAGCAGGTGGATGAAGGCTCCATCACGACACAGGTTTCCACAGTGTCCAGATTAGGGAGAGTAAAGAGCACGTCTTAAACACTTTACCCAGAGAGATACTCCTTACTTTTTTGCTCATGTCCCATTGGCCAAACCAAGTCACATGTGTGTGCCTAACTTACAGGGGTTGAGAAGCACAATTGTATGAAGTTCTTCAAAAAGGAAGAGCAGAAGAAAATGGGAATTGCACTAGGGGCTGCAAGCACTCCCAGGGATCTGAAAGGGTCATGGACACCGTCCATCCTTTCAGTCATTCATTCCCACCACACGCACGTATTCTGCTGCACTGGGCTGTGAGCTAGTTTGCTAGGGCTAAAAATATCAAACGAGTCCCTATGTATGTGCTGGCCTTGGAAACAGATCATTTAAACAAGTATTTATTTAAACAACGATGCTAGGAGTGAATGGCCCACACACTGAAGCGTTCTAAAAAGACCAATTAAAGTGATCTCTCCATGATCATATAAATCATATAAAGGTTTGACCATTTAAAAGAAGTATGCATAGAATATAATCAAGGGCTTCTTAAGTTTCATTAAACTGAATTCATCTTCAATATATTTTAATTCAACTAAGCACTCTAAAAATAATTTTCCATTTTGACAATGATCTTTTACTCGGTTTAAATTTCTCACCTGACTCACATCTTGAAAACAAGAAAGTATTCATCCACATTCCCAGAACCCAAACACAACTTTTCCTTTTTTCCATTTCTATCTATTTCTTACACATAATCACACAAACACATTCTACCAAGAAAAGGGGGGAAGGATATTAAGAACATCTCCCCTTCCACAAAGTATGGAAACCTTTACATATTCAAAGAAGAGATGTACCCTGGCAGCTTGGGGCACATGTGTCTTGGTCACATATAGAGACAAAAGGAGTGACAGGTGCGTCCCTAAGACTGACTGCAGAGAGACCAGCATATTATCCAGGTAGAAGTCACCAGGGCATCAAATCTTCAGAGCAGAATTTACCCTGATAATAAACAGCAGAGAGGATACATGCTTTGCCAGTTGTTCCAGAAGATAAGACACGTGCCCTTGGTCTGAGTCAGGAAGTATATTTAGGGTAAGATGTATAAATAGAAAATTCCTGGGACTAAGAGGTTGACATACATACTTTTATATTTAAGAGAAGCAGACCTGAACTCTGTTTGTACCAACCTCGTTCTCAACTTTATCCTCACCAGCACGTTTTACTTTAAGGTAAACGCATTCTTATTTACCTTCTAGTTTTTAAAAATATGCCATATTTCTACAGCTGATCACGCACTCCACTTCAGTATAGAACGTGGTTGTGTTAATCCACATATTAACTTTTACTAAAGCTTATCTGCTTTGTGATTTCTATATAGAAAATCAGCACACATGGCACTTCACATAATTTCTCCCTGTACCACAGGAATAAAAAGCAGCACGTCATCTTTGCACCCAGGTCTCTTTGTCTCTGTCTCACTCCTGCGTCTACCCTGTCTAACTTTTGGGGGCTTACTTTTTGTCTGCAGGAAGCAAATCTGAGATACGACAAGGCAGAAAAAGCAAACAAGCAAACAAAAAACAGCCTTTTTCCTTATATTACATGTCTAAGTAACATCTCATTAAATAAAACTGGATACTATAGAAGACAAAGCGGGTATTATTACGGGAGAAATTCAAACCCTGTACTGGGACAGGCTGACATTCTGCCTCCCTGTTAAGGCTTAGTCTTAGGACAATCAGATGTTGTCATATAAAACGGTGTGGGGGATTACTTCACAGATGCAGGAATATGTTCCGTTCTATCACACCCACGAGTCTCAAAACAGTACACTGGAAGCTGGCAAGAATAAGAACCATCCTACAAATGAAAACCATTGCTAATGTGCAGATATGTAAGGCACTGATGTCCTCACCACCGCGTTTCTTCACATTTAAACATTGTATCTACACTAAGAAGCTTTAGTTCATTTTTTTAAAAGGATTATTAGGCGGGACTGTGTAAGTATATCTTGTTTAATCAACACTTTTGATTGTAAATATGTCTATGTATGATTGTTTATAACACAAAAGCATATTAAGTGATTTTTGTAGTTTATTTATAAATGGTTTTTAAATGTTGCATTATTGTAGACTAATATGTTTTGTCAGTGAGTTAAAAAAAATCTCACCGTAAGTGTGCCAGTAACCAAAGCTTCTAGAAAATGCAGACCGAGAATTTTAGCAGTAAAAGTTGTAAGTGAGAAATGTTAATTTCAAATTTGTGACATAAAAACTAAATTATAACATATATAAACAGATATTTAGAAGAGAGCTTATTATTTCAAAAGACCCTTCAAAATGTAACTTATTAATGCAAAAATAATTTATAGAACTCAGTTTGTTTTATGAATTCCAACAATATAATACTTTATTTTCCTAGTTAGAGTGGTTTCCTAATCAATTTTAAGCTAATATTTTATAGTAAGGGCTAATGTTGTCTTAAATATTTTTGGGGTTTTTTTGATAAGAAAACTCACTAGTTGGCCCTGAATGATATTAGCAAGTTTACACAAGAATTCATTTAAGATAAATCGAACATTTTTTCATCATCCAATATTTGTGTAGCTAGCATTATCCTTAAAAATTAATTTAAAAGAACATCTTAAATTTGATATTTTAAAAAGGACATAGGATCCGTATTTAGAATGCTTCAGTATTAATGGAAATTGCTCCCTATTTCTTAAATAAGGATATTTTTAAAATAGAATACTTAATGGATGTTAAATTTATAGCAATAGAGTTTGCCCAGACAGTGATATAAAAGTAGAAAGATAAGGCACTTGTCCAAAACATGTAAGTCAAATAAAAACTCAGGGCAAAATTCAGGCCAAAATGAAATGAAACAGAAATGCCTTTGGAAGGTGCCATCCCGCTGGCCGCCTGTATTAATCGGATCTGTTGGATTAGGACTCCTTTCCCTCCTTCACTTTGCTCAATTACAAAGACTCCAGTAGTTCCCAAGGTCTGGTTTTACTGGCAGAGATTGGGAGCCCAAGGTCTGGTGCTAGGGCTATTTCTGCCATTGACAGCGGGGTCACCTGGAGTAAGAAAGCACACTTCACGTGGCCTTGGTTTCTTCTTTTATACAATGAGTCCCTCTAAAGTCCCTTCTCACACTGAAGTGTGATAAACTCAGAAAATAGTAAGTTTACAGCTATGCCTGTCTGTGTGCGTGTTGTGGAATGGAATCACAGCTGTGTGTGTGTGTATGACCCACCTTCAACAAGACAGCGCTGCCCTAAGCACACTGCTGATATTTCACAGCGACTCCAAGTTTAACTAGGTATTGGATGTAATTACACTCGCTTTTAGAATTCTCTTAATAAATTAATCACACTTGAAATAGGAAAGAAAATTTTTTCCTGTCTGGAATTAGACTGACTCAAAATAACACTCTGGACAATGTGACCTGAGCCCTCAAATAGGTGGTGCCAGGGGCAGCTCCATCGTACGAAACTCCACAAAGTGCCCACTGGTGGGAAGAACTGAAATAACAAACGCATTTGACGCAGACACGGGAGCAGCTACTAGTCAAGAATTCCAGTTATCTGCACGTGTTACACCCTCCGCGTCACATTAATTCTTTAAATCCTGTTGGTACATTTTAGCTGTACGTCCGTTACTCACCTTTGAAGTGCAACAGATGTCTCCATAACCCTGGGGGCCTACAGCAAAAAGACTAATTTCTTGCTTAACCTTCCATCATCAAAAAACTTCATAACACAGCCAGACATCAGTAAAATATGTGGTCACCATATAAAAGTCTCCTCATCTTTTTCAGCAGAATTAAAGCCCTGCATTTTTTTTCTCAGCAAATTACGTCTAACAGCTCTTTTCCAACTATGTGTGGACACCCTGTTTTCCGCGGTTAGCTCTGTTTTTCTGCTTGTTCCAGCACTGTCTTCTCTACTTTGGAAAGTCTCACAATGACAGTGACAGTATTCATGTTACCCGCGTGTGTGTCAGGTCGGCTGCGTCCTTTTGATAATTAGAACCCACAGCTTCTCTCCTGTTCTCATGATAGTTTACCTTTGAAAACCGCCCAATCTAATTCTCCCCTTCCCTAACCACAAACAAGATCCCCCCACACCCAGACACGTGGACTACAGTTGCCTTGTTTGTAACTTAGAAAATTTACCACGATACTACCTCAGGCTTAGTCTAACTGTCCCTTGGTGTTAATTTGCCTTTCAACTTTACTGAAATTAACGTAGAGCAAAAATGGCCCGGCACAAGTGAACAAGCCAATAAATAAATTCACTGTATTGTTTAAATACACTATATAAACAGCCGTCCCACGGTTAAAACACTTCAACAGATCATGTTAGAGCTCGTATAAATTTCAGCACTTCATCCCTGATAGCTGTTATCCTTTGCATGTGTATTAAAGTAAAATAATATTTTGGATAGAGATTTCAAGCAGGGAATAATGAAATGAAGATATGTGTACACAGGAAATCCTTTGGGTTACTAACTTTAATGATTTTCCATGTGTCTTTAAATGACAAATGATCACATTTCTATTAAGATTAATGATTTAATTAGCATAAATGATACTTCTTTAGAGACTTATTTATCAAATAAATCATAGTCTCAACAAAGACATGACAACTATTGACTCCAAATTTGCATTGTTGAAAACTTCCATAATGTAGTTTTATATGACAATTTTAATAGGTTATTAATTATTCCTGTCATTAATTAATTGTGCAATATATCTTCTATACCAAAATTAAATGGTGGTTAGAAAAGTAACATATTATTGTCAAATACGTAGATCGCCTTGAAAAATCCTGCTCAGAAATTTTCTTTGCACATCAGAAGAAAGTTCTGTGATCTCCAGATTTTCAGTTATGTAACAAACTTCAATTTATGCTTCACAGAGCATGGTCTCGGGAAAATGGCCCAGGAGGCAAATCTGGGTTTGAATCTTGGCTGATCACTTTCTAAGACCGTGACATGGCCATGCCACTTGCTGTCTTTGAAACTAAATTTCTGATGTTTTAAATAGTAAGAATAATGCTTATTAGAGGGCTGTTCTAAAGTAAAGTGCCTGACTCGTAACAGGTGTTTAGGACCTGGTAGTGTTATTATGATTATGATTTCTGCTCTGTCACCATAGCGTGAGGAGCAAGATGACAAATGATGCTCAGATTTCTGAGAATATCCACTAATTCTAACATAAGAAATAGATATATTCGATCTATTTAAATGGCATGTTTTGAAAATACAATATGCTGTCACTGTACACAAGCACACGTACACACACTCTTATTACTATAGAAAAACAGATTTATACCAGTTTGTGACACACTCTCGTAAAATGTCCAAACCACATTTCATGTACCCTTATGTCTCATCTGATATTACTAGAGTTGATGATTAGCCATTATTACTACCCCTGTTTTCTATCATTAAAAAAGGCTAATTTATATTACCTAAGGTTACTTGTTATTTATGGCATCACCTAAGGTTTTCTGACTCTTCTTTCACTATTTCAGGGTTATTTCTACAAAACATGAATATTTCTAATTATCCACAGAACATAATAACATCTATATATAATATATAATACAGATTTATACCTAATATATTTATAACCATTTATAATCCATTTATAATAGAAATCTATATTATACACAGAATAATCTCTATATTATTCACAGAACATGGTTAAAAACTTCATAAGAAAACCACTACTGACTTGTGCCCACCATGTTCCAGAAATCGCTGGTTCATGGCACCACTTCTGAGTTTTCATTGACAATTCACAGTTCAGAATTTTAAGACAAATGGAAATTCGATCATGAATTTCCTTTCTGCTTCTGTGTTTCTTCAAAATAGAATAGAATTGCTACTGTATAGGTCTAAAGTGCTTTTCAGGGCGAAATTCCATCTTTAATATTGAAACATTGAGAACTTGAAGACTGTAGCCCGTAGACTAAACAGAGTCAAAGTGTGAAAACTTCAGGGTTCTAGAAGATCTTCAAATCATCCCCAATGTTATCTTGCTTTGGAGACGGGAATTACCTAACAGTCAGTTGACTTGTCATGAACTAAATCTTGTTCTGTGTCACGGGTTTGAACTAACAGGCCCCCCAAAGTCCTCCCACAAATTCACAGGACTCTACAAAAGAATGTGGATGATGTTCTGAAAAGCCATCACGGTTACTGGAGATAAGAAAACACTCCACGCAAGGTATTTTATTGATGATATGGCTATTTCTAGTGTTGTGCTCAAATTATTTGTTTGAAATAAAGAAATTTCAAAAAAATTCTGAAATAATTTATGTGAAGAAAGAAAATGTAAGAAGAATCAGAAATAATTCAGGTGGTAATTCACCAAGAGTTGGTTACTCTTTGTGTACTGTATTAATTTAGGTGTGAAGTTCAAATATCATGTAATGTGTGATCCATTCTTATACGGATGCCACAGCCCCTTAGAAAATTATATTCTCAGTAGGTGTAATTTTGATACATTCATTAAAATTGAACATCAAATTTTTAGCTGTTCTGAAAACTCGACATTTTAAATCATGACTGACAAGACCAGGGCTTTATATCAAATATCGTCATGTACCATAAAATAAGAGATCTAAGAAATAACCCTGGGAATTAACATCATATAGATAATATAGCTAATGACTTTAAAAGCAACAAAAATTCATAAGATTAATTGATATCTTCATAATGTCTAAAGATTGTCTAAGGTGAACAAATATACAGGCATACAAAATAGTTTGAGGTTAGGCTCTGTATTTTATAACGAACTAGAAAATTAAAAGCTTAGCATGGAGTAAGGTTTTGATTAATGAAATTTTAGTGTCCGCCTCAAGCTGCCCTAAAATTCTGAATTAAACATGGCTCCTGTAAGTGGATCAGACGTGTTTCTTTAGGAAGTTGTCTCTAATTCTGAAACCGCATATGCGCAGGCAAAGTGCTGGCCAACGTAAGGGTTGCCATGGTAAGTACACATCTCTTCCTGGAAAAAAAATTTTTTTAAGTGAAGAACTGTCACTTCCAAATATGTCACGAAAATTGACTTCGCTTTCGTTACGACCACGTAGAAGTATGATGCAATGTGGGCACCGCACAGAAATAGCTCACATTTTAAAAACTTGAGCCCATGAGATAAAAAACATCAAGTGAAAAATAAAGTCTCCAAGTGAGAGAACTCTAAATGCTGGGCTGGAAACAAGCTCTGTCTTCATTAAATTAATAAATTATATGAACTCAGGGAATCCCAAAGGCCTTAAGAAACCAGAGAATTCCACGTGGAATCACTGAATACTTCCCCAACCCCCCAACATACTTCAGTGTTATAAGTCTTAAGGAAAAACAAAATCATTCCTGCTTACTCTTCACCCTGTACCATCAATGGTTTCCAAGAAGCAGGGACTTGTCTACTGTACTGTCTCCTGGTGGTTCCCCCAGAGTTGGCTTCCTGACGCCTGGATGGAGGAGTGACACTCGGACCCGGGAGGTGGTGGAATCTGCTGCGAATCGCAGCCGTTCGGAGGCGCTGGAAAACCCACGTGTGCAGGGGCTGACGAACTTTTCCTCCTCGTCTCCCAGGTGAAATGCCTCATTTTAAAACAGGGGGATGGCTGGAGCCACGGGCGGGGCGGAGAGCGCGGGCGGTAAAAAATACTGGCAGGGGAGGAGGATCCCAGCCCTTCACCGGCACCTCTCCACCTGTGCTCATCTCCCCTGCCTTCCGGCCTCCTCGGGTGAACTTCATGATTTTTTTCCTTTTATAGGAGGTCTTAAGCAACCGGTATGCCGAGCATCTCATAGGCTCAGGCTGGAACAAAGAAAATCGAGTTCCTAATACTGTATCTCCCCGGTTGGAGGATCACGTGTTCTGCTTTCGCTGGAATGCACTCTCCTCGCCCACGCTGTAAAATCTCTATTGTGCTTCGAAATTTACCCAGATTAAAATATGCTCATATAAATTGCCTTCCACCCACCAGGGGCGTGACATTTCAACATACAGGTACACATATCCGCGTATTTACCTGCCGACCTAGTAACCACTGCAGGTGCATTCGGTGGGTGGAAAGTGTATAGGAAAAGTCACAGGAAAGAACAGGCGGAGGGCCCGAGCCTCACCGATTCCCAGCCCCACCCCTCCGCTTTTTAAATTCCTTTTGAAGGAGAACTTCGAAAGGAACGTGGGAGTCTCAGATGGCTCCTTTCTGAAGCCCATTTCGGGAGTTGTGAAAGTGACCCCTTCCTTTCTCTGCGCCCCCCACTTCCCCCCACCTGCTCGCTTTGTGACTTGGTGGGAAGGGGAGGAGGGAGGAGGAGGAGGAGAGGGCGGAGGCGGGTCCTTTATTCAGCCTGATGGCCGAGAAGTAGTGTAATGAAGCAATTTTGCAGCCACCTCCGTTATTATGAAGTCACCCTATTTTAAAAGGCAATCTGCACACCCCCGCCCCCGCCCCGTTCTTGACCCTGCAAACGGTAAGAGTAGAGACCTCTGGAAGCCAATCTAGTCCGCCTGTAAGCCCAGGTGCCATGATTACCCTGATGCTAATGTGCTTCCCTCCCTCTTTCCACGTAGGACCCGAATCACGTCCTGCATCGTTAATGATGGGCAGAGGGGGACGCAAGACGCTGAAAGGGCCCAGAGCCGGACCGGGAACAGGCAGGTTCTCCGGCGTCTCGGGCCACACAAAGGAGCCGTGTGGGCAGGAGTTTGGGGGTTAGAGGAGGGCGCCGTTCTCCCTGACTCCTGGGCACAGCTCTCTCTCCACCGCTCCCCCACTTCTTCCCGTCCTCCAGTCTTTCATGCTCCTTCGTCCCCTCCATCCCCCCAAACCCCACCCTTTCCCTTCAATCCCAATGACATAAAAAAAAAAAAAATTTTTTTTTTTTCAAAAAAATCGACATCCAGACAGCAATGCAACACCTTCCAGGATAGAGACAAGTGCTCCCTGCCACAAGTGTGTGAGTGTGTGTGTCACGGCCAGACACGCGCTTCGTCCCCGAGATTCCTCGGGGAATGCTGGCTGTGGATACCTGAGATAACCAGGGGAGCTAAACCCGCTCGCAGCTGGACCCGGGGTCCAGCTCCAGCCCAGCACTCGCTCTCCGCCTCCCTTTTCGCAGTATGTAACCCTTTAGGGTCTCCGGCCGGCCCAGGCCACTCGGTGTTCCCAGGCACCCGCCCAGCAAGCACCCCACTTCTAAACGCCCCGCAACCTACCGCGTCGCCGCCGCCTCCGCGGGCCACCTCAAGCGCAGCTCCCGGCAAAGCGCCGACGCCTCCAGCCCTCCCGCCCCCGCCCCGCGGCTCCCACACCACGCGTGCCCGCGGTCGCAGGCGCGAGGCCCCCGGCAGCCCGCGAGGCCCGGAGCGAGCGCGCCCTACTCACATCGCCGGCGGTGGGGACTGCCCATGAGGTGCTGGAGCCTGCTCGCCTGCAGCTGCCAACGGTTATTCCTTAAAGCGCTGGGGTCCGCAGTGGAGTGGGCGCGGGGGTCCGTGGAGGAGAGGACGAGGTGGGAAGGGCTAGCAGGCAGGAGGAGCAGGAGGAAGGGGGAATCCAGGCAAGTGCCAGGCTAGACCATGGTGCCGGTGCCCTTCAGGTGGACCGCTGGAGAGCTTCCCGCGGGAAGCCGCCGAGGGGAAGCCCGAGCGCCGGCGGGGAAGGCAGGAGCGCGTCCAGTCCCCAGCCTCCGCCTGCCCTGCGCCGCGCTAACGACCGCAGCGGCGGCGGCGCCGGTGGAGGCGCAGCTCTCTCCCCACCCCCGGCAGGCTCCACAGACAATAAATCCTGGGCGGAGAAGAGGCGAGCAGGAAAGGCGAATCGTGCACCCAACTCCGTTAGCACCCCCTGCCCGCTGCCGCTGCTCTGCCGGGCGAGGATCCCAGGGGACTGGGGCGCAGCGGACGGCTCGGAGGGGCAGAGCGCTCGCGGGGCTGCAGGCGGCGGCGGCGGCCCGAGGAGAAGGCTGCAGGCTCCACCGGCCAGAACCTGCTGCCCGGGGGCTGGATGTCCGTGGCTTCAAGCCTGGGGTTCGCCCCGAGTGGGGTCTTCCTCGGTGCAGCGGCTCGGCGCACAGGTGCCAGGATTGGCAGGCGAGGAGGCGCCGCTCATGGCTCTTGGCGGTGTCTCCCCGCTCTCCCCGCCCCCTCGCTTTTTTCCCACCCCCTTTTCCGACGACACCAGCTGCAGTTGCTTCAAAGTGTGAAAAATGTCAAGGAGATTTTCCAATGATAGGAGGGGGTGACCATGTTCGCAGTCCTCCGCCCCCTCACGAAATCCTCTCTCGCCCCTCTGACCTCTACTCGGACTCTCCCGGATTCCGAGAAGAAGAATCCCGGTCCGGCGGGGAATGGAAATGCCAGCCTTCTCCGGCTGCACGAGCGCAGGATGCTTCCCCAGGCAGCAGTGCTCAGCCGAGCTCCCCGGGTTTCTCTTGCTGCCCGCGCTGCGGCGCGCGAGGCGGGCGGCACGAGGCCCGCGCCGGGCAGCGCGGCCGGGCTCCGGCTGCTCGCCGACCCGCGGGCGGGCGGCGCGTGGTCCCGCAGCGCGGCCGCCGGGCGGCAGGAGCGGCTCCGGCCTGCGCCCCTGCCCGCACCGGCGCGGTGACGCGGCGCTCGCCGCTCCTGCTATCTCAGCAAAGAGGCGGCGGGAGCGCTGCTCGGGGTTTCCTCCCCCGCCCGCCTTGCCTGCTGCAGGTTGTTGGCTGCCCGGGAGAAAAATCTCTGCACTGGGGGTCCGGGGGCTGCAAGTCAATCAGGGCAGCGACCCCTGTGCCTGCGGTCACGTCCCCTTCTTCCCATTCTGCGGCGCGGTGGCTGCCCGGGGAGGGCTCATGAAGAGAAGGGGTTTCCCAACTTCCCTGCATCTACCCGCTGCCCCTCCTCCTGCCGAGAACGCATCTCCGCGCCCCGCACACGCGTGTGCCCCCCTTACATAAAGGCGCGCGCAGACGCCTCTGCTCACACTCGAACTACCCCAGCAGCTTGTCAAAGACCGTGCTGACCACGCGCCGACTATATTTAGACTTTTATTCTCTACACGTATCTAATGAATTCCCTCTTTAAAAATGGATTTCTTATCTTGGAATCGTCCTTTTGTGAAATACAGGCTATAGTTGTTTTTTTTTTTTTTTCTGTTTCTTTAACACAGGAGAGAAAGAACATTCCCTTCAGTTCTCTAGTTGCAAATACAGTCAGACTGTACCAGCATTCAGACGCAATGCTGAGATAGGAGGTAAACGGAGAGTCTATTCAAAAGAAAACACACCTGATGATAGTCCTAGATTTGGAATGCTGAAGTCTTCAAGGTCAAAAATCACCCTTTCTGGCTGCTACAGCTGGTCTGAGAGGAGACTTCACAGACCGGAGCACGGCGCTGAAGAGGAAGGTTGTTGCCACCTTACACCAAACGAGGGGCTGATTTTAAGGACAACTCCCCATGTTTCCTATTCATGGGTCCTTCTCACCTGCGTGGAGAAGGAGAAAAGGAGTGAAAGTGTGATTTGAAAAGCCAGATCATTTTTCAAGTGTTACAAAACAGTGCAGAGAAAGTGTTCTGAAAATGAGAAGGAAATGGGGGAAGGTTAAAAGAAGTTTTGGAATTGGCTTCTGCTGAGCTCTATTTTTTTCCATCACTTATGGAAAAAAGTTTGTGAGTTTGTCACATTGTGACGTCTCAACTGCATGATGTGAAAACTTTTAGGTACAGATTAAAAATCTATTAAAAAAATAATGTGACACGACAGTGATAAATTTATAGCAATCCTTTGGTTTCCAATTGTGAATACTTGGTACATTTTGCAAAGCACTTTCACACATATTCTTTCTTTTAGCCCTTATCTAAATCTACCTGGGGGGAACAGTCTTATCCACACTTGGCATGATGGGTACAAAGACTTGTCTCAGAAAGGTAGCCAGTTGCCCTGATCTTGAATTTCCTATTTCAACTCCAGAATTCCTTGTCTTGTATCAAAATATCGGACATAAAATTTTTTGTTGAAAATCATAACCGTTTATGAGTAACTGCAGATTCTTGCAAACAGGCAGCATACCTATCAGTGCATTCGCCTCCTGTGTGTTAAATGCAACTGTTTTCTTAAGTGAAAACAAGCGTGTTCCTTTCCAGTAGGGAAATGGTTACTTTTTGGAACCCCAAAATTGATGGTACTGCGTATTTCACACTACATGCCCTCCTTTCCTCTTAATCTTGTCCTAGAATCTTGGTTTTGGTCCATAAAGATCCAAATGGATAAAAGATTTTCAGTATGTTCAGGTGTGATGTGTGGCCGTGGGTTCTAATACATACCATGTTAGCATCAAAGATGGGAGATGAGAACGGCCTTCTCTTCAGAACAGACTTTGGATACAATGGCCCATTCCCTCCCCCTCTCCCCGAGGTTTATGAGTCTTGAACACAATCTGGCCACCTTCACTATTTAAACAATGAGACATATCGAAAAGATTTCTGTGGTTTCGTAGAATTATGGAACTATTGAAATGCAAATGTAGATGCTGCCTTTAAACTCTGTTACCCTGTCATCAACCCTCTGGAAATGCAGATGACTGTCTGAAAATCAGAGCAAGATGAATGCTAAATATTGGGTGTTGTCCAAGCAAAGGTCCAACACCAAAACAACCACCATTTCAAAAATGTGATCAAGGCAGTTAAACAGATTAGCTGTTCATATTATTGCATCTATAAATGGGTAGACATCAAGACTATAGATTGTGTAAACTGTGAATCAATTCCTTTGGCTTTACTAAAATCTCTGAAATGATAATCTGTTCTTAGGATAAGCAGGACTAATCTTTTTTTTTTTTTTTTTTTGAGACGGAGCCTCAAGCTATCCCCCGGGGTAGAGTGCCATGGCATCACAGCTCACCGCAACCTCCAACTCCTGGGCTCAAGCGAGTCTCCTGCCTCCGCCTCCCAAGTAGCTGGGACCACAGGCGCCAGCCACAACGCCCAGCCATTTTTTAGTTGCAGCCATCATT